>CAMPDV010002464.1:0-68875 GCA_946699065.1 Loxodes magnus
TCTCAAAGCATACTCCTTAAAACTGACATTCTATCTTCTTTTCTTACTTTACTTCTTCACTTTTCTAAATACTTATTACTTCTCAAAGCATACTCCTTAAAACTGAAATTCTATCTTCTTTTCTTACTTCACTTCTTCACTTTTCTAAATACTTATTACTTCTCAAAGCATACTGCTTAAAACTGAAATTCTATCTTCTTTTCTTACTTTACTTCTTCACTTTTCTAAATATTTATTACTTCTAAAAGCATACTCCTTAAAACTGAAATTCTATCTTCTTTTCTTACTTCACTTCTTCACTTTTCTAAATACTTATTACTTCTCTAGCATACTCCTTAAAACTGAAATTCTATCTTCTTTTCTTACTTCACTTCTTCACTTTTCTAAATACTTATTACTTCTCAAAGCATACTCCTTAAAACTGAAATTCTATCTTCCTTTCTTACTTCACTTCTTCACTTTTCTAAATACTTATTACTTCTCAAAGCATACTCCTTAAAACTGAAACTCTATCTTCTTTTCTTACTTCACTTCTTCACTTTTCTAAATACTTATTACTTCTCAAAGCATACTCCTTAAAACTGAAACTCTATCTTCCTTTCTTACTTCACTTCTTCACTTTTCTAAATACTTATTACTTCTCAAAGCATACTCCTTAAAACTGAAATTCTATCTTCTTTTCTTACTTCACTTCTTCACTTTTCTAAATACTTATTACTTCTCAAAGCATACTGCTTAAAACTAAATTCTATCTTCTTTTCTTACTTTACTTCTTCACTTTTCTAAATACTTATTACTTCTCAAAGCATACTCCTTAAAACTGAAATTCTATCTTCCTTTCTTACTTCACTTCTTCACTTTTCTAAATACTTATTACTTCTCAAAGCATACTCCTTAAAACTGAAACTCTATCTTCTTTTCTTACTTCACTTCTTCACTTTTCTAAATACTTATTACTTCTCAAAGCATACTCCTTAAAACTGAAACTCTATCTTCCTTTCTTACTTCACTTCTTCACTTTTCTAAATACTTATTACTTCTCAAAGCATACTCCTTAAAACTGAAATTCTATCTTCTTTTCTTACTTCACTTCTTCACTTTTCTAAATACTTATTACTTCTCAAAGCATACTGCTTAAAACTAAATTCTATCTTCTTTTCTTACTTTACTTCTTCACTTTTCTAAATACTTATTACTTCTCAAAGCATACTCCTTAAAACTGAAACTCTATCTTCTTTTCTTACTTCACTTCTTCACTTTTCTAAATACTTATTACTTCTCAAAGCATACTCCTTAAAACTGAAATTCTTTTTTCTTTTCTTACTTCACTTCTTCACTTTTCTAAATACTTATTACTTCTCAAAGCATACTCCTTAAAACTGAAACTCTATCTTCTTTTCTTACTTCACTTCCTCACTTTTCTAAATACTTATTACTTCTCAAAGCATACTCCTTAAAACTGACATTCTATCTTCTTTTCTTACTTTACTTCTTCACTTTTCTAAATACTTATTACTTCTCAAAGCATACTCCTTAAAACTGAAATTCTATCTTCTTTTCTTACTTCACTTCTTCACTTTTCAAAATACTTATTACTTCTCAAAGAATACTCCTTAAAACTGAAACTCTATCTTCTTTTCTTACTTTACTTCCTCACTTTTCAAAATACTTATTACTTCTCTAGCATACTCCTTAAAACTGAAACTCTATCTTCTTTTCTTACTTCACTTCTTCACTTTTCTAAATTCTTATTACTTCTCAAAGCATACTCCTTAAAACTGAAACTCTATCTTCTTTTCTTACTTTACTTCTTCACTTTTCTAAATACTTATTACTTCTCAAAGCATACTCCTTAAAACTGAAACTCTATCTTCTTTTCTTACTTCACTTCTTCACTTTTCAAAATACTTATTACTTCTCAAAGAATACTCCTTAAAACTGAAACTCTATCTTCTTTTCTTACTTTACTTCCTCACTTTTCTAAATACTTATTACTTCTCTAGCATACTCCTTAAAACTGAAATTCTATCTTCTTTTCTTACTTCACTTCTTCACTTTTCTAAATACTTATTACTTCTCAAAGAATACTCCCTAAAACTAAATTCTTTATTCTTTTCTTACTTTACTTCTTCACTTTTCTAAATACTTATTACTTCTCAAAGCATACTCCTTAAAACTGAAACTCTATTTTCTTTTCTTACTTCACTTCCTCACTTTTCTAAATACTTATTACTTCTCAAAGCATACTCCTTAAAACTAAAACTCTATCTTCTTTTCTTACTTTACTTCCTCACTTTTCTAAATACTTATTACTTCTCAAAGAATACTCCTTAAAACTGAAACTCTATCTTTTTTTCTTACTTTACTTCCTCACTTTTCTAAATACTTATTACTTCTCTAGCATACTCCTTAAAACTGAAATTCTATCTTCTTTTCTTACTTTACTTCCTCTCTTTTCTAAATACTTATTACTTCTCAAAGAATACTCCCTAAAACTGAAACTCTATCTTCTTTTCTTACTTCACTTCTTCACTTTTCTAAATACTTATTACTTCTCAAAGCATACTCCTTAAAACTGAAATTCTATCTTCTTTTCTTACTTCACTTCTTCACTTTTCTAAATACTTATTACATCTCAAAGCATACTCCTTAAAACTAAATTCTATCTTCTTTTCTTACTTTACTTCCTCACTTTTCTAAATACTTATTACTTCTCAAAGCATACTCCTTAAAACTAAATTCTATCTTCTTTTCTTACTTCACTTCTTCACTTTTCTAAATACTTATTACTTCTCAAAGCATACTCCTTAAAACTGAAACTCTATCTTCTTTTCTTACTTTACTTCTTCACTTTTCTAAATATTTATTACTTCTCAAAGCATACTCTTTAAAAATGAAATTCTATCTTCTTTTCTTACTTCACTTCTTCACTTTTCTAAATACTTATTACTTCTCAAAGCATACTCCTTAAAACTAAATTCTATCTTCTTTTCTTACTTCACTTCTTCACTTTTCTAAATACTTATTACTTCTCAAAGCATACTCCTTAAAACTAAATTCTATCTTCTTTTCTTACTTTACTTCCTCACTTTTCTAAATACTTATTACATCTCAAAGCATACTCCTTAAAACTAAATTCTATCTTCTTTTCTTACTTTACTTCCTCACTTTTCTAAATACTTATTACTTCTCAAAGCATACTCCTTAAAACTAAATTCTATCTTCTTTTCTTACTTCACTTCTTCACTTTTCTAAATACTTATTACTTCTCAAAGCATACTCCTTAAAACTGAAACTCTATCTTCTTTTCTTACTTTACTTCTTCACTTTTCTAAATACTTATTACTTCTCAAAGCATACTCCTTAAAACTGAAATTCTATCTTCCTTTCTTACTTTACTTCTTCACTTTTCTAAATACTTATTACTTCTCAAAGAATACTCCCTAAAACTGAAACTCTATCTTCTTTTCTTACTTCACTTCTTCACTTTTCTAAATACTTATTACATCTCAAAGCATACTCCTTAAAACTGAAACTCTATCTTCTTTTCTTACTTCACTTCTTCACTTTTCTAAATTCTTATTACTTCTCAAAGCATACTCCTTAAAACTGAAATTCTATCTTCTTTTCTTACTTCACTTCTTCACTTTTCTAAATACTTATTACTTCTCTAGCATACTCCTTAAAACTGAAACTCTATCTTCCTTTCTTACTTTACTTCTTCACTTTTCTAAATACTTATTACTTCTCAAAGCATACTCCTTAAAACTGAAATTCTATCTTCTTTTCTTACTTTACTTCTTCACTTTTCTAAATACTTATTACTTCTCAAAGCATACTCCTTAAAACTGAAACTCTATCTTCTTTTCTTACTTTACTTCCTCTCTTTTCTAAATACTTATTACTTCTCAAAGAATACTCCTTAAAACTGAAAATTTATCTTCTTTTCTTACTTTACTTCCTCACTTTTCTAAATACTTATTACTTCTCAAAGCATACTCCTTAAAACTGAAACTTTATCTTCTTTTCTTACTTCACTTCTTCACTTTTCTAAATACTTATTACATCTCAAAGCATACTCCTTAAAACTAAATTCTATCTTCTTTTCTTACTTTACTTCCTCACTTTTCTAAATACTTATTACATCTCAAAGCATACTCCTTTAAACTAAATTCTATCTTCTTTTCTTACTTTACTTCTTCACTTTTCTAAATACTTATTACTTCTCAAAGCATACTCCTTAAAACTGAAATTCTATCTTCTTTTCTTACTTTACTTCTTCACTTTTCTAAATACTTATTACTTCTCAAAGCATACTCCTTAAAACTAAATTCTTTTTTCTTTTCTTACTTCACTTCTTCACTTTTCTAAATACTTATTACTTCTCAAAGCATACTCCTTAAAACTGAAATTCTATCTTCCTTTCTTACTTCACTTCTTCACTTTTCTAAATACTTATTACTTCTCAAAGCATACTCCTTAAAACTAAATTCTTTTTTCTTTTCTTACTTCACTTCTTCACTTTTCTAAATACTTATTACTTCTCAAAGCATACTGCTTAAAACTGAAACTTTATCTTCTTTTCTTACTTTACTTCCTCACTTTTCTAAATACTTATTACATCTCAAAGCATACTCCTTTAAACTAAATTCTATCTTCTTTTCTTACTTTACTTCCTCACTTTTCTAAATACTTATTACATCTCAAAGCATACTCCTTTAAACTAAATTCTATCTTCTTTTCTTACTTTACTTCTTCACTTTTCTAAATACTTATTACTTCTCAAAGCATACTCCTTAAAACTGAAATTCTATCTTCTTTTCTTACTTTACTTCTTCACTTTTCTAAATACTTATTACTTCTCAAAGCATACTCCTTAAAACTAAATTCTTTTTTCTTTTCTTACTTCACTTCTTCACTTTTCTAAATACTTATTACTTCTCAAAGCATACTCCTTAAAACTGAAATTCTATCTTCTTTTCTTACTTTACTTCTTCACTTTTCTAAATACTTATTACTTCTCAAAGCATACTCCTTAAAACTGAAATTCTATCTTCCTTTCTTACTTCACTTCTTCACTTTTCTAAATACTTATTACTTCTCAAAGCATACTGCTTAAAACTGAAACTTTATCTTCTTTTCTTACTTTACTTCTTCACTTTTTAAAATACTTATTACTTCTCAAAGCATACTCCTTAAAACTGAAACTCTATCTTCTTTTCTTACTTCACTTCTTCACTTTTCTAAATACTTATTACTTCTCAAAGCATACTCCTTAAAACTGAAATTCTATCTTCCTTTCTTACTTCACTTCTTCACTTTTCTAAATACTTATTACTTCTCAAGGCATACTCCTTAAAACTGAAACTTTATCTTCTTTTCTTACTTTACTTCTTCACTTTTCTAAATACTTATTACTTCTCAAAGCATACTCCTTAAAACTGAAACTCTATCTTCTTTTCTTACTTCACTTCTTCACTTTTCTAAATACTTATTACTTCTCAAAGCATACTCCTTAAAACTGAAATTCTATCTTCTTTTCTTACTTCACTTCTTCACTTTTCTAAATACTTATTACTTCTCAAAGCATACTGCTTAAAACTGAAATTCTATCTTCTTTTCTTACTTTACTTCTTCACTTTTCTAAATATTTATTACTTCTAAAAGCATACTCCTTAAAACTGAAATTCTATCTTCTTTTCTTACTTCACTTCTTCACTTTTCTAAATACTTATTACTTCTCTAGCATACTCCTTAAAACTGAAATTCTATCTTCTTTTCTTACTTCACTTCTTCACTTTTCTAAATACTTATTACTTCTCAAAGCATACTCCTTAAAACTGAAATTCTATCTTCCTTTCTTACTTCACTTCTTCACTTTTCTAAATACTTATTACTTCTCAAAGCATACTCCTTAAAACTGAAACTCTATCTTCTTTTCTTACTTCACTTCTTCACTTTTCTAAATACTTATTACTTCTCAAAGCATACTCCTTAAAACTGAAATTCTTTTTTCTTTTCTTACTTCACTTCTTCACTTTTCTAAATACTTATTACTTCTCAAAGCATACTCCTTAAAACTGAAACTCTATCTTCTTTTCTTACTTCACTTCCTCACTTTTCTAAATACTTATTACTTCTCAAAGCATACTCCTTAAAACTGACATTCTATCTTCTTTTCTTACTTTACTTCTTCACTTTTCTAAATACTTATTACTTCTCAAAGCATACTCCTTAAAACTGAAATTCTATCTTCTTTTCTTACTTCACTTCTTCACTTTTCAAAATACTTATTACTTCTCAAAGAATACTCCTTAAAACTGAAACTCTATCTTCTTTTCTTACTTTACTTCCTCACTTTTCAAAATACTTATTACTTCTCTAGCATACTCCTTAAAACTGAAACTCTATCTTCTTTTCTTACTTCACTTCTTCACTTTTCTAAATTCTTATTACTTCTCAAAGCATACTCCTTAAAACTGAAACTCTATCTTCTTTTCTTACTTTACTTCTTCACTTTTCTAAATACTTATTACTTCTCAAAGCATACTCCTTAAAACTGAAACTCTATCTTCTTTTCTTACTTCACTTCTTCACTTTTCAAAATACTTATTACTTCTCAAAGAATACTCCTTAAAACTGAAACTCTATCTTCTTTTCTTACTTTACTTCCTCACTTTTCTAAATACTTATTACTTCTCTAGCATACTCCTTAAAACTGAAATTCTATCTTCTTTTCTTACTTCACTTCTTCACTTTTCTAAATACTTATTACTTCTCAAAGAATACTCCCTAAAACTAAATTCTTTATTCTTTTCTTACTTTACTTCTTCACTTTTCTAAATACTTATTACTTCTCAAAGCATACTCCTTAAAACTGAAACTCTATTTTCTTTTCTTACTTCACTTCCTCACTTTTCTAAATACTTATTACTTCTCAAAGCATACTCCTTAAAACTAAAACTCTATCTTCTTTTCTTACTTTACTTCCTCACTTTTCTAAATACTTATTACTTCTCAAAGAATACTCCTTAAAACTGAAACTCTATCTTTTTTTCTTACTTTACTTCCTCACTTTTCTAAATACTTATTACTTCTCTAGCATACTCCTTAAAACTGAAATTCTATCTTCTTTTCTTACTTCACTTCTTCACTTTTCTAAATACTTATTACTTCTCAAAGCATACTCCTTAAAACTGAAACTCTATCTTCTTTTCTTACTTCACTTCTTCACTTTTCTAAATTCTTATTACTTCTCAAAGAATACTCCTTAAAACTGAAACTCTATCTTCTTTTCTTACTTTACTTCTTCACTTTTCTAAATATTTATTACTTCTCTAGCATACTCCTTAAAACTGAAATTCTATCTTCTTTTCTTACTTCAACTTCACTTTTCTAAATACTTATTACTTCTCAAAGAATACTCCCTAAAACTAAATTCTTTCTTCTTTTCTTACTTTACTTCTTCACTTTTCTAAATACTTATTACTTCTCAAAGCATACTCCTTAAAACTGAAATTCTATCTTCTTTTCTTACTTCACTTCTTCACTTTTCTAAATACTTATTACTTCTCTAGCATACTCCTTAAAACTAAATTCTTTTTTCTTTTCTTACTTCACTTCTTCACTTTTCTAAATACTTATTACTTCTCAAAGCATACTCCTTAAAACTGAAATTCTATCTTCTTTTCTTACTTTACTTCCTCACTTTTCTAAATACTTATTACTTCTCAAAGCATACTCCTTAAAACTGAAACTCTATCTTCTTTTCTTACTTTACTTCTTCACTTTTCTAAATATTTATTACTTATCAAAGCATACTCCTTAAAACTGAAATTCTATCTTCTTTTCTTACTTCACTTCTTCACTTTTCTAAATACTTATTACTTCTCAAAGAATACTCCCTAAAACTAAATTCTTTATTCTTTTCTTACTTTACTTCTTCACTTTTCTAAATACTTATTACTTCTCAAAGCATACTCCTTAAAACTGAAACTCTATTTTCTTTTCTTACTTCACTTCCTCACTTTTCTAAATACTTATTACTTCTCAAAGAATACTCCCTAAAACTAAATTCTTTCTTCTTTTCTTACTTTACTTCTTCACTTTTCTAAATACTTATTACTTCTCAAAGCATACTCCTTAAAACTGAAATTCTATCTTCTTTTCTTACTTCACTTCTTCACTTTTCTAAATTCTTATTACTTCTCAAAGAATACTCCCTAAAACTGAAACTCTATCTTCTTTTCTTACTTAACTTCTTCACTTTTCTAAATACTTATTACTTCTCAAAGCATACTCCTTAAAACTAAATTCTTTCTTCTTTTCTTACTTCACTTCTTCACTTTTCTAAATTCTTATTACTTCTCAAAGCATACTCCTTAAAACTGAAATTCTATCTTCTTTTCTTACTTCACTTCTTCACTTTTCTAAATTCTTATTACTTCTCAAAGCATACTCCTTAAAACTCAAATTCTTTCTTCTTTTCTTACTTCACTTCTTCACTTTTCTAAATACTTATTACTTCTCTAGCATACTCCTTAAAACTGAAATTCTATCTTCTTTTCTTACTTCACTTCTTCACTTTTCTAAATACTTATTACTTCTCAAAGCATACTCCCTAAAACTAAATTCTTTCTTCTTTTCTTACTTCACTTCTTCACTTTTCTAAATACTTATTACTTCTCAAAGCATACTCCTTAAAACTCAAATTCTTTCTTCTTTTCTTACTTCACTTCTTCACTTTTCTAAATACTTATTACTTCTCTAGCATACTCCTTAAAACTGAAATTCTATCTTCTTTTCTTACTTCACTTCTTCACTTTTCTAAATACTTATTACTTCTCAAAGCATACTCCTTAAAACTGAAATTCTATCTTCTTTTCTTACTTTACTTCCTCACTTTTCTAAATACTTATTACTTCTCAAAGAATACTCCTTAAAACTGAAACTCTATCTTCTTTTCTTACTTTACTTCTTCACTTTTCTAAATACTTATTACTTATCAAAGCATACTCCTTAAAACTGAAATTCTATCTTCTTTTCTTACTTCACTTCTTCACTTTTCTAAATACTTATTACTTCTCAAAGCATACTCCTTAAAACTAAATTCTATCTTCTTTTCTTACTTTACTTCTTCACTTTTCTAAATACTTATTACTTCTCAAAGCATACTCCTTAAAACTGAAACTCTATCTTTTTTTCTTACTTTACTTCCTCACTTTTCTAAATACTTATTACTTCTCAAAGAATACTCCCTAAAACTGAAACTCTATCTTCTTTTCTTACTTCACTTCTTCACTTTTCTAAATACTTATTACTTCTCAAAGCATACTCCTTAAAACTGAAATTCTTTTTTCTTTTCTTACTTCACTTCTTCACTTTTCTAAATACTTATTACTTCTCAAAGCATACTCCTTAAAACTCAAATTCTATCTTCTTTTCTTACTTTACTTCTTCACTTTTCTAAATATTTATTACTTCTCTAGCATACTCCTTAAAACTGAAATTCTATCTTCTTTTCTTACTTCACTTCTTCACTTTTCTAAATACTTATTACTTCTCAAAGAATACTCCCTAAAACTAAATTCTTTATTCTTTTCTTACTTTACTTCTTCACTTTTCTAAATACTTATTACTTCTCAAAGCATACTCCTTAAAACTGAAACTCTATTTTCTTTTCTTACTTCACTTCCTCACTTTTCTAAATACTTATTACTTCTCAAAGCATACTCCTTAAAACTAAATTCTTTCTTCTTTTCTTACTTTACTTCTTCACTTTTCTAAATACTTATTACTTCTCAAAGCATACTCCTTAAAACTCAAATTCTTTCTTCTTTTCTTACTTCACTTCTTCACTTTTCTAAATACTTATTACTTCTCTAGCATACTCCTTAAAACTGAAATTCTATCTTCTTTTCTTACTTCACTTCTTCACTTTTCTAAATACTTATTACTTCTCAAAGCATACTCCTTAAAACTGAAACTCTATCTTCTTTTCTTACTTCACTTCTTCACTTTTCTAAATACTTATTACTTATCAAAGCATACTGCTTAAAACTGAAACTTTATCTTCCTTTCTTACTTTACTTCTTCACTTTTCTAAATATTTATTACTTCTCTAGCATACTCCTTAAAACTGAAATTCTATCTTCTTTTCTTACTTCACTTCTTCACTTTTCTAAATTCTTATTACTTCTCAAAGAATACTCCCTAAAACTAAATTCTTTATTCTTTTCTTACTTTACTTCTTCACTTTTCTAAATACTTATTACTTCTCAAAGCATACTCCTTAAAACTGAAATTCTATCTTCTTTTCTTACTTCACTTCTTCACTTTTCTAAATACTTATTACTTCTCAAAGAATACTCCCTAAAACTAAATTCTTTCTTCTTTTCTTACTTTACTTCTTCACTTTTCTAAATACTTATTACTTCTCAAAGCATACTCCTTAAAACTCAAATTCTTTCTTCTTTTCTTACTTCACTTCTTCACTTTTCTAAATACTTATTACTTCTCTAGCATACTCCTTAAAACTGAAATTCTATCTTCTTTTCTTACTTCACTTCTTCACTTTTCTAAATACTTATTACTTCTCAAAGCATACTCCTTAAAACTGAAACTCTATCTTCTTTTCTTACTTCACTTCTTCACTTTTCTAAATACTTATTACTTATCAAAGCATACTGCTTAAAACTGAAACTTTATCTTCCTTTCTTACTTTACTTCTTCACTTTTCTAAATACTTATTACTTCTAAAAGCATACTCCTTAAAACTGAAATTCTATCTTCTTTTCTTACTTTACTTCTTCACTTTTCTAAATACTTATTACTTCTCAAAGCATACTCCTTAAAACTGAAACTCTATCTTCCTTTCTTACTTCACTTCTTCACTTTTCTAAATACTTATTACTTCTCAAAGCATACTGCTTAAAACTGAAACTCTATCTTCTTTTCTTACTTCACTTCTTCACTTTTCTAAATACTTATTACTTCTAAAAGCATACTCCTTAAAACTGAAACTCTATCTTCTTTTCTTACTTCACTTCTTCACTTTTCTAAATACTTATTACTTCTCAAAGCATACTCCTTAAAACTGAAATTCTATCTTCTTTTCTTACTTCACTTCATCACTTTTCTAAATACTTATTACTTCTCAAAGCATACTCCTTAAAACTGAAATTCTATCTTCTTTTCTTACTTTACTTCCTCACTTTTCTAAATACTTATTACTTCTCTAGCATACTCCTTAAAACTGAAACTCTATCTTCTTTTCTTACTTCACTTCTTCACTTTTCTAAATACTTATTACTTCTCAAAGCATACTCCTTAAAACTGAAATTCTATCTTCTTTTCTTACTTCACTTCTTCACTTTTCTAAATACTTATTACTTCTCAAAGCATACTCCTTAAAACTGAAATTCTATCTTCTTTTCTTACTTCACTTCATCACTTTTCTAAATACTTATTACTTCTCAAAGCATACTCCTTAAAACTGAAATTCTATCTTCTTTTCTTACTTTACTTCCTCACTTTTCTAAATACTTATTACTTCTCAAAGCATACTCCTTAAAACTGAAACTCTATCTTCTTTTCTTACTTTACTTCTTCACTTTTCTAAATACTTATTACTTCTCAAAGCATACTCCTTAAAACTGAAACTCTATCTTCTTTTCTTACTTCACTTCTTCACTTTTCTAAATACTTATTACTTCTCAAAGCATACTCCTTAAAACTGAAATTCTATCTTCTTTTCTTACTTTACTTCCTCACTTTTCTAAATACTTATTACTTCTCAAAGCATACTCCTTAAAACTGAAATTCTATCTTCTTTTCTTACTTCACTTCTTCACTTTTCTAAATACTTATTACTTCTCAAAGCATACTCCTTAAAACTGAAATTCTATCTTCTTTTCTTACTTTACTTCCTCACTTTTCTAAATACTTATTACTTCTCAAAGCATACTCCTTAAAACTAAATTCTTTCTTCTTTTCTTACTTCACTTCTTCACTTTTCTAAATACTTATTACTTCTCAAAGCATACTCCTTAAAACTGAAACTCTATCTTCTTTTCTTACTTCACTTCTTCACTTTTCTAAATACTTATTACTTCTCAAAGCATACTCCTTAAAACTGAAATTCTATCTTCTTTTCTTACTTTACTTCCTCACTTTTCTAAATACTTATTACTTCTCAAAGCATACTCCTTAAAACTGAAATTCTTTTTTCTTTTCTTACTTCACTTCTTCACTTTTCTAAATACTTATTACTTCTCTAGCATACTCCCTAAAACTGAAACTCTATCTTCTTTTCTTACTTCACTTCTTCACTTTTCTAAATACTTATTACTTATCAAAGAATACTCCCTAAAACTGAAACTCTATCTTCTTTTCTTACTTTACTTCTTCACTTTTCTAAATACTTATTACTTCTCAAAGCATACTCCTTAAAACTGAAATTCTATCTTCTTTTCTTACTTCACTTCTTCACTTTTCTAAATTCTTATTACTTCTCAAAGAATACTCCTTAAAACTGAAACTCTATCTTCTTTTCTTACTTTACTTCTTCACTTTTCTAAATTCTCATTACTTCTCAAAGAATACTCCCTAAAACTAAATTCTTTCTTCTTTTCTTACTTCACTTCTTCACTTTTCTAAATACTTATTACTTCTCAAAGCATACTGCTTAAAACTGAAATTCTATCTTCTTTTCTTACTTTACTTCTTCACTTTTCTAAATACTTATTACTTCTCAAAGCATACTCCTTAAAACCGAAATTCTTTTTTCTTTTCTTACTTCACTTCTTCACTTTTCTAAATACTTATTACTTCTCAAAGCATACTCCTTAAAACTGAAACTCTATCTTCTTTTCTTACTTCACTTCTTCACTTTTCTAAATACTTATTACTTCTCAAAGCATACTGCTTAAAACTGAAATTCTATCTTCTTTTCTTACTTTACTTCTTCACTTTTCTAAATATTTATTACTTCTAAAAGCATACTCCTTAAAACTGAAATTCTATCTTCTTTTCTTACTTCACTTCTTCACTTTTCTAAATACTTATTACTTCTCTAGCATACTCCTTAAAACTGAAATTCTATCTTCTTTTCTTACTTCACTTCTTCACTTTTCTAAATACTTATTACTTCTCAAAGCATACTCCTTAAAACTGAAACTCTATCTTCTTTTCTTACTTTACTTCTTCACTTTTCTAAATACTTATTACTTCTCAAAGCATACTCCTTAAAACTGAAACTCTATCTTCTTTTCTTACTTTACTTCTTCACTTTTCTAAATACTTATTACTTCTAAAAGCATACTCCTTAAAACTGAAACTCTATCTTCTTTTCTTACTTCACTTCTTCACTTTTCTAAATACTTATTACTTCTCAAAGCATACTCCTTAAAACTGAAATTCTATCTTCTTTTCTTACTTTACTTCTTCACTTTTCAAAATACTTATTACTTCTCAAAGCATACTCCTTAAAACTGAAATTCTATCTTCTTTTCTTACTTCACTTCTTCACTTTTCTAAATTCTTATTACTTCTCAAAGAATACTCCCTAAAACTGAAACTCTATCTTCTTTTCTTACTTAACTTCTTCACTTTTCTAAATACTTATTACTTCTCAAAGCATACTCCTTAAAACTAAATTCTTTCTTCTTTTCTTACTTCACTTCTTCACTTTTCTAAATTCTTATTACTTCTCAAAGCATACTCCTTAAAACTGAAACTCTATCTTCTTTTCTTACTTTACTTCTTCACTTTTCTAAATACTTATTACTTCTCAAAGCATACTCCTTAAAACTGAAATTCTATCTTCTTTTCTTACTTCACTTCTTCACTTTTCTAAATACTTATTACTTCTCAAAGCATACTCCTTAAAACTGAAACTCTATCTTCTTTTCTTACTTTACTTCCTCACTTTTCTAAATACTTATTACTTCTCAAAGAATACTCCTTAAAACTGAAACTCTATCTTCTTTTCTTACTTTACTTCCTCACTTTTCTAAATACTTATTACTTCTCAAAGAATACTCCCTAAAACTGAAACTCTATCTTCTTTTCTTACTTCACTTCTTCACTTTTCTAAATACTTATTACTTCTCAAAGCATACTCCTTAAAACTGAAATTCTATCTTCCTTTCTTACTTCACTTCTTCACTTTTCTAAATTCTTATTACTTCTCAAAGCATACTCCTTAAAACTGAAACTCTATCTTCCTTTCTTACTTCACTTCCTCACTTTTCTAAATTCTTATTACTTCTCAAAGCATACTCCTTAAAACTGAAACTCTATCTTCCTTTCTTACTTCACTTCATCACTTTTCTAAATACTTATTACTTCTCAAAGCATACTGCTTAAAACTGAAACTTTATCTTCCTTTCTTACTTTACTTCTTCACTTTTCTAAATACTTATTACTTCTAAAAGCATACTCCTTAAAACTGAAACTCTATCTTCTTTTCTTACTTCACTTCCTCACTTTTCAAAATACTTATTACTTCTAAAAGCATACTCTTTAAAACTGAAATTCTATCTTCCTTTCTTACTTCACTTCTTCACTTTTCTAAATTCTTATTACTTCTCAAAGAATACTCCCTAAAACTGAAACTCTATCTTCTTTTCTTACTTCACTTCTTCACTTTTCTAAATACTTATTACTTCTCAAAGCATACTCCTTAAAACTGAAATTCTATCTTCTTTTCTTACTTTACTTCTTCACTTTTCTAAATACTTATTACTTCTCAAAGCATACTCCTTAAAACTGAAATTCTATCTTCTTTTCTTACTTCACTTCATCACTTTTCTAAATACTTATTACTTCTCAAAGCATACTCCTTAAAACTGAAACTCTATCTTCTTTTCTTACTTTACTTCTTCACTTTTCTAAATACTTATTACTTCTCAAAGCATACTCCTTAAAACTGAAACTCTATCTTCTTTTCTTACTTTACTTCTTCACTTTTCTAAATACTTATTACTTCTAAAAGCATACTCCTTAAAACTGAAACTCTATCTTCTTTTCTTACTTCACTTCTTCACTTTTCTAAATACTTATTACTTCTCAAAGCATACTCCTTAAAACTGAAATTCTATCTTCTTTTCTTACTTTACTTCTTCACTTTTCAAAATACTTATTACTTCTCAAAGCATACTCCTTAAAACTGAAATTCTATCTTCTTTTCTTACTTTACTTCTTCACTTTTCTAAATTCTTATTACTTCTCAAAGCATACTCCTTAAAACTGAAATTCTATCTTCTTTTCTTACTTCACTTCTTCACTTTTCTAAATTCTTATTACTTCTCAAAGCATACTCCTTAAAACTGAAACTCTTTCTTCTTTTCTTACTTCACTTCTTCACTTTTCTAAATTCTTATTACTTCTCAAAGCATACTCCTTAAAACTGAAACTCTATCTTCTTTTCTTACTTTACTTCTTCACTTTTCTAAATACTTATTACTTCTCAAAGCATACTCCTTAAAACTGAAATTCTATCTTCTTTTCTTACTTCACTTCTTCACTTTTCTAAATACTTATTACTTCTCAAAGCATACTCCTTAAAACTGAAACTCTATCTTCTTTTCTTACTTTACTTCCTCACTTTTCTAAATACTTATTACTTCTCAAAGAATACTCCTTAAAACTGAAACTCTATCTTCTTTTCTTACTTTACTTCCTCACTTTTCTAAATACTTATTACTTCTCAAAGAATACTCCCTAAAACTGAAACTCTATCTTCTTTTCTTACTTCACTTCTTCACTTTTCTAAATACTTATTACTTCTCAAAGCATACTCCTTAAAACTGAAATTCTATCTTCCTTTCTTACTTCACTTCTTCACTTTTCTAAATTCTTATTACTTCTCAAAGCATACTCCTTAAAACTGAAACTCTATCTTCCTTTCTTACTTCACTTCCTCACTTTTCTAAATTCTTATTACTTCTCAAAGCATACTCCTTAAAACTGAAATTCTATCTTCTTTTCTTACTTCACTTCTTCACTTTTCTAAATACTTATTACTTCTCAAAGCATACTGCTTAAAACTGAAACTCTATCTTCTTTTCTTACTTCACTTCTTCACTTTTCTAAATACTTATTACTTCTAAAAGCATACTCCTTAAAACTGAAACTCTATCTTCTTTTCTTACTTCACTTCCTCACTTTTCAAAATACTTATTACTTCTAAAAGCATACTCTTTAAAACTGAAATTCTATCTTCCTTTCTTACTTCACTTCTTCACTTTTCTAAATTCTTATTACTTCTCAAAGAATACTCCCTAAAACTGAAACTCTATCTTCTTTTCTTACTTCACTTCTTCACTTTTCTAAATACTTATTACTTCTCAAAGCATACTCCTTAAAACTGAAATTCTATCTTCTTTTCTTACTTTACTTCTTCACTTTTCTAAATACTTATTACTTCTCAAAGCATACTCCTTAAAACTGAAATTCTATCTTCTTTTCTTACTTCACTTCATCACTTTTCTAAATACTTATTACTTCTCAAAGCATACTCCTTAAAACTGAAATTCTATCTTCTTTTCTTACTTTACTTCTTCACTTTTCAAAATACTTATTACTTCTCAAAGCATACTCCTTAAAACTGAAACTCTATCTTCTTTTCTTACTTTACTTCCTCACTTTTCTAAATACTTATTACTTCTCAAAGCATACTCCTTAAAACTGAAATTCTATCTTCTTTTCTTACTTTACTTCCTCACTTTTCTAAATACTTATTACTTCTCAAAGAATACTCCCTAAAACTGAAACTCTATCTTCTTTTCTTACTTCACTTCTTCACTTTTCTAAATACTTATTACTTCTCAAAGCATACTCCTTAAAACTGAAATTCTATCTTCTTTTCTTACTTTACTTCTTCACTTTTCAAAATACTTATTACTTCTCTAGCATACTCCTTAAAACTGAAATTCTATCTTCTTTTCTTACTTCACTTCTTCACTTTTCTAAATACTTATTACTTCTCAAAGCATACTCCTTAAAACTGAAACTCTATCTTCTTTTCTTACTTCACTTCTTCACTTTTCTAAATACTTATTACTTCTCAAAGCATACTGCTTAAAACTGAAATTCTATCTTCTTTTCTTACTTTACTTCTTCACTTTTCAAAATACTTATTACTTCTCTAGCATACTCCTTAAAACTGAAATTCTATCTTCTTTTCTTACTTCACTTCTTCACTTTTCTAAATACTTATTACTTCTCTAGCATACTCCTTAAAACTGAAATTCTATCTTCTTTTCTTACTTCACTTCTTCACTTTTCTAAATACTTATTACTTCTCAAAGCATACTCCTTAAAACTGAAACTCTATCTTCCTTTCTTACTTCACTTCATCACTTTTCTAAATACTTATTACTTCTCAAAGCATACTGCTTAAAACTGAAACTTTATCTTCCTTTCTTACTTTACTTCTTCACTTTTCTAAATACTTATTACTTCTAAAAGCATACTCCTTAAAACTGAAACTCTATCTTCTTTTCTTACTTCACTTCTTCACTTTTCTAAATACTTATTACTTCTCAAAGCATACTCCTTAAAACTGAAATTCTATCTTCTTTTCTTACTTTACTTCTTCACTTTTCAAAATACTTATTACTTCTCAAAGCATACTCCTTAAAACTGAAATTCTATCTTCTTTTCTTACTTTACTTCTTCACTTTTCTAAATACTTATTACTTCTCAAAGCATACTCCCTAAAACTGAAACTCTATCTTCTTTTCTTACTTCACTTCTTCACTTTTCTAAATACTTATTACTTATCAAAGAATACTCCCTAAAACTGAAACTCTATCTTCTTTTCTTACTTCACTTCTTCGCTTTTCTAAATACTTATTACTTCTCAAAGCATACTCCTTAAAACTGAAATTCTTTTTTCTTTTCTTACTTCACTTATTCACTTTTCTAAATACTTATTACTTCTCTAGCATACTCCCTAAAACTGAAACTCTATCTTCTTTTCTTACTTCACTTCTTCACTTTTCAAAATACTTATTACTTCTAAAAGCATACTCTTTAAAACTGAAATTCTATCTTCTTTTCTTACTTCACTTCCTCACTTTTCTAAATACTTATTACTTCTCAAAGCATACTCTTTAAAACTGAAATTCTTTTTTCTTTTCTTACTTCACTTCTTCACTTTTCTAAATACTTATTACTTCTCAAAGCATACTCCTTAAAACTGAAATTCTATCTTCTTTTCTTACTTTACTTCTTCACTTTTCTAAATACTTATTACTTCTCAAAGCATACTCCTTAAAACTGAAACTCTATCTTCTTTTCTTACTTCACTTCTTCACTTTTCTAAATACTTATTACTTATCAAAGAATACTCCCTAAAACTGAAACTCTATCTTCTTTTCTTACTTCACTTCTTCGCTTTTCTAAATACTTATTACTTCTCAAAGCATACTCCTTAAAACTGAAATTCTTTTTTCTTTTCTTACTTCACTTCTTCACTTTTCTAAATACTTATTACTTCTCTAGCATACTCCCTAAAACTGAAACTCTATCTTCTTTTCTTACTTCACTTCTTCACTTTTCAAAATACTTATTACTTCTAAAAGCATACTCTTTAAAACTGAAATTCTATCTTCTTTTCTTACTTCACTTCCTCACTTTTCTAAATACTTATTACTTCTCAAAGCATACTCTTTAAAACTGAAATTCTTTTTTCTTTTCTTACTTCACTTCTTCACTTTTCTAAATACTTATTACTTCTAAAAGCATACTCCTTAAAACTGAAATTCTATCTTCTTTTCTTACTTTACTTCCTCACTTTTCTAAATACTTATTACTTCTCAAAGCATACTCCTTAAAACTGAAACTCTATCTTCTTTTCTTACTTTACTTCTTCACTTTTCTAAATACTTATTACTTCTCAAAGCATACTCCTTAAAACTAAATTCTTTCTTCTTTTCTTACTTTACTTCTTCACTTTTCTAAATACTTATTACTTCTCAAAGCATACTCCTTAAAACTGAAATTCTATCTTCTTTTCTTACTTTACTTCTTCACTTTTCTAAATACTTATTACTTCTCAAAGAATACTCCCTAAAACTGAAATTCTATCTTCCTTTCTTACTTCACTTCTTCACTTTTCTAAATTCTTATTACTTCTCAAAGAATACTCCCTAAAACTTAAACTCTATCTTCTTTTCTTACTTCACTTCTTCACTTTTCTAAATACTTATTACTTCTCAAAGCATACTCCTTAAAACTGAAATTCTATCTTCTTTTCTTACTTCACTTCCTCACTTTTCTAAATACTTATTACTTCTCAAAGCATACTCCTTAAAACTGAAATTCTATCTTCTTTTCTTACTTTACTTCTTCACTTTTCAAAATACTTATTACTTCTCTAGCATACTCCTTAAAACTGAAATTCTATCTTCTTTTCTTACTTCACTTCTTCACTTTTCTAAATTCTTATTACTTCTCAAAGAATACTCCCTAAAACTGAAACTCTATCTTCTTTTCTTACTTAACTTCTTCACTTTTCTAAATACTTATTACTTCTCAAAGCATACTCCTTAAAACTAAATTCTTTCTTCTTTTCTTACTTCACTTCTTCACTTTTCTAAATTCTTATTACTTCTCAAAGCATACTCCTTAAAACTGAAACTCTATCTTCTTTTCTTACTTCACTTCTTCACTTTTCTAAATACTTATTACTTCTCAAAGCATACTCCTTAAAACTGAAATTCTATCTTCTTTTCTTACTTCACTTCTTCACTTTTCTAAATACTTATTACTTCTCAAAGCATACTCCTTAAAACTGAAACTCTATCTTCTTTTCTTACTTTACTTCTTCACTTTTCTAAATTCTTATTACTTCTCAAAGCATACTCCTTAAAACTGAAACTCTATCTTCTTTTCTTACTTTACTTCTTCACTTTTCTAAATACTTATTACTTCTCAAAGCATACTCCTTAAAACTAAATTCTTTCTTCTTTTCTTACTTCACTTCTTCACTTTTCTAAATTCTTATTACTTCTCAAAGCATACTCCTTAAAACTGAAACTCTATCTTCTTTTCTTACTTTACTTCTTCACTTTTCTAAATACTTATTACTTCTCAAAGCATACTCCTTAAAACTGAAATTCTATCTTCTTTTCTTACTTCACTTCTTCACTTTTCTAAATACTTATTACTTCTCAAAGCATACTCCTTAAAACTGAAATTCTATCTTCTTTTCTTACTTTACTTCTTCACTTTTCTAAATACTTATTACTTCTCAAAGCATACTCTTTAAAACTGAAATTCTATCTTCTTTTCTTACTTTACTTCTTCACTTTTCTAAATACTTATTACTTCTCAAAGCATACTCCTTAAAACTGAAATTCTATCTTCTTTTCTTACTTTACTTCTTCACTTTTCAAAATACTTATTACTTCTCAAAGCATACTCCTTAAAACTGAAATTCTATCTTCTTTTCTTACTTCACTTCCTCACTTTTCTAAATACTTATTACTTCTCAAAGAATACTCCCTAAAACTCAAACTCTATCTTCTTTTCTTACTTCACTTCTTCACTTTTCTAAATACTTATTACTTCTCAAAGCATACTCCTTAAAACTGAAATTCTATCTTCTTTTCTTACTTTACTTCCTCACTTTTCTAAATACTTATTACTTCTCAAAGCATACTCCTTAAAACTGAAACTCTATCTTCTTTTCTTACTTCACTTCATCACTTTTCTAAATACTTATTACTTCTCAAAGAATACTCCCTAAAACTCAAACTCTATCTTCTTTTCTTACTTCACTTCTTCACTTTTCTAAATACTTATTACTTCTCAAAGCATACTCCTTAAAACTGAAATTCTATCTTCTTTTCTTACTTTACTTCCTCACTTTTCTAAATACTTATTACTTCTCAAAGCATACTCCTTAAAACTGAAATTCTATCTTCTTTTCTTACTTCACTTCCTCACTTTTCTAAATACTTATTACTTCTCAAAGAATACTCCCTAAAACTCAAACTCTATCTTCTTTTCTTACTTCACTTCTTCACTTTTCTAAATACTTATTACTTCTCAAAGCATACTCCTTAAAACTGAAATTCTATCTTCTTTTCTTACTTCACTTCTTCACTTTTCTAAATACTTATTACTTCTCAAAGCATACTCCTTAAAACTGAAATTCTATCTTCTTTTCTTACTTCACTTCATCACTTTTCTAAATACTTATTACTTCTCTAGCATACTCCTTAAAACTGAAACTCTATCTTCTTTTCTTACTTCACTTCCTCACTTTTCAAAATACTTATTACTTCTAAAAGCATACTCTTTAAAACTGAAATTCTATCTTCTTTTCTTACTTCACTTCTTCACTTTTCTAAATACTTATTACTTCTCAAAGCATACTCCTTAAAACTGAAATTCTATCTTCTTTTCTTACTTCACTTCATCACTTTTCTAAATACTTATTACTTCTCAAAGCATACTCCTTAAAACTGAAATTCTATCTTCTTTTCTTACTTCACTTCTTCACTTTTCTAAATACTTATTACTTCTCAAAGAATACTCCTTAAAACTGAAATTCTATCTTCTTTTCTTACTTTACTTCTTCACTTTTCTAAATTCTTATTACTTCTCAAAGCATACTCCTTAAAACTGAAATTCTATCTTCTTTTCTTACTTCACTTCTTCACTTTTCTAAATTCTTATTACTTCTCAAAGCATACTCCTTAAAACTGAAACTCTATCTTCTTTTCTTACTTCACTTCTTCACTTTTCTAAATACTTATTACTTCTCAAAGAATACTCCTTAAAACTGAAATTCTATCTTCTTTTCTTACTTTACTTCTTCACTTTTCTAAATTCTTATTACTTCTCAAAGCATACTCCTTAAAACTGAAATTCTATCTTCTTTTCTTACTTCACTTCTTCACTTTTCTAAATTCTTATTACTTCTCAAAGCATACTCCTTAAAACTGAAACTCTATCTTCTTTTCTTACTTTACTTCTTCACTTTTCAAAATACTTATTACTTCTCAAAGCATACTCCTTAAAACTGAAATTCTATCTTCTTTTCTTACTTTACTTCTTCACTTTTCAAAATACTTATTACTTCTCAAAGCATACTCCTTAAAACTGAAATTCTATCTTCTTTTCTTACTTCACTTCTTCACTTTTCTAAATTCTTATTACTTCTCAAAGAATACTCCCTAAAACTGAAGCTCTATCTTCTTTTCTTACTTTACTTCTTCACTTTTCAAAATACTTATTACTTCTCAAAGCATACTCCTTAAAACTGAAACTCTATCTTTTTTTCTTACTTTACTTCCTCACTTTTCTAAATACTTATTACTTCTCAAAGAATACTCCCTAAAACTGAAACTCTATCTTCTTTTCTTACTTTACTTCCTCACTTTTCTAAATACTTATTACTTCTCAAAGAATACTCCCTAAAACTGAAACTCTATCTTCTTTTCTTACTTCACTTCTTCACTTTTCTAAATACTTATTACTTCTCAAAGCATACTCCTTAAAACTCAAATTCTTTCTTCTTTTCTTACTTTACTTCTTCACTTTTCAAAATACTTATTACTTCTCTAGCATACTCCTTAAAACTGAAATTCTATCTTCTTTTCTTACTTCACTTCTTCACTTTTCTAAATACTTATTACTTCTCAAAGCATACTCCTTAAAACTGAAACTCTATCTTCTTTTCTTACTTCACTTCTTCACTTTTCTAAATACTTATTACTTCTCAAAGCATACTGCTTAAAACTGAAATTCTATCTTCTTTTCTTACTTTACTTCTTCACTTTTCTAAATATTTATTACTTCTAAAAGCATACTCCTTAAAACTGAAATTCTATCTTCTTTTCTTACTTCACTTCTTCACTTTTCTAAATACTTATTACTTCTCAAAGCATACTGCTTAAAACTGAAACTCTATCTTCTTTTCTTACTTCACTTCTTCACTTTTCTAAATACTTATTACTTCTCAAAGCATACTCCTTAAAACTGAAACTCTATCTTCCTTTCTTACTTCACTTCATCACTTTTCTAAATACTTATTACTTCTCAAAGCATACTCCTTAAAACTGAAACTTTATCTTCCTTTCTTACTTTACTTCTTCACTTTTCTAAATACTTATTACTTCTAAAAGCATACTCCTTAAAACTGAAACTCTATCTTCTTTTCTTACTTCACTTCTTCACTTTTCTAAATACTTATTACTTCTCAAAGCATACTCCTTAAAACTGAAATTCTATCTTCTTTTCTTACTTTACTTCTTCACTTTTCAAAATACTTATTACTTCTCAAAGCATACTCCTTAAAACTGAAACTCTATCTTCTTTTCTTACTTTACTTCCTCACTTTTCTAAATACTTATTACTTCTCAAAGCATACTCCTTAAAACTGAAATTCTATCTTCTTTTCTTACTTCACTTCTTCACTTTTCTAAATACTTATTACTTCTAAAAGCATACTCCTTAAAACTGAAACTCTATCTTCTTTTCTTACTTCACTTCTTCACTTTTCTAAATACTTATTACTTCTCAAAGCATACTGCTTAAAACTGAAATTCTATCTTCTTTTCTTACTTTACTTCTTCACTTTTCAAAATACTTATTACTTCTCAAAGCATACTCCTTAAAACTGAAATTCTATCTTCTTTTCTTACTTCACTTCTTCACTTTTCTAAATTCTTATTACTTCTCAAAGCATACTCCTTAAAACTGAAACTCTATCTTCTTTTCTTACTTCACTTCATCACTTTTCTAAATACTTATTACTTCTCAAAGCATACTCTTTAAAACTGAAATTCTATCTTCTTTTCTTACTTTACTTCTTCACTTTTCTAAATACTTATTACTTCTCAAAGCATACTCCTTAAAACTGAAATTCTATCTTCTTTTCTTACTTCACTTCATCACTTTTCTAAATACTTATTACTTCTAAAAGCATACTCTTTAAAACTAAATTCTATCTTCTTTTCTTACTTTACTTCTTCACTTTTCAAAATACTTATTACTTCTCAAAGCATACTCCTTAAAACTGAAACTCTATCTTCTTTTCTTACTTTACTTCCTCACTTTTCAAAATACTTATTACTTCTCAAAGCATACTCTTTAAAACTGAAATTCTATCTTCTTTTCTTACTTTACTTCCTCACTTTTCTAAATACTTATTACTTCTCAAAGCATACTCCTTAAAACTAAATTCTTTCTTCTTTTCTTACTTCACTTCTTCACTTTTCTAAATTCTTATTACTTCTCAAAGCATACTCCTTAAAACTGAAACTCTATCTTCTTTTCTTACTTCACTTCATCACTTTTCTAAATACTTATTACTTCTCAAAGCATACTCTTTAAAACTGAAATTCTATCTTCTTTTCTTACTTTACTTCTTCACTTTTCTAAATACTTATTACTTCTCAAAGCATACTCCTTAAAACTGAAATTCTATCTTCTTTTCTTACTTCACTTCATCACTTTTCTAAATACTTATTACTTCTAAAAGCATACTCTTTAAAACTAAATTCTATCTTCTTTTCTTACTTTACTTCTTCACTTTTCAAAATACTTATTACTTCTCAAAGCATACTCCTTAAAACTGAAACTCTATCTTCTTTTCTTACTTTACTTCCTCACTTTTCTAAATACTTATTACTTCTCAAAGCATACTCCTTAAAACTGAAATTCTATCTTCTTTTCTTACTTCACTTCTTCACTTTTCTAAATACTTATTACTTCTCAAAGCATACTCCTTAAAACTGAAATTCTATCTTCTTTTCTTACTTTACTTCCTCACTTTTCTAAATACTTATTACTTCTCAAAGAATACTCTTTAAAACTGAAATTCTATCTTCTTTTCTTACTTTACTTCCTCACTTTTCTAAATACTTATTACTTCTCAAAGCATACTCCTTAAAACTGAAATTCTATCTTCTTTTCTTACTTTACTTCCTCACTTTTCTAAATACTTATTACTTCTCAAAGCATACTCCTTAAAACTGAAATTCTATCTTCTTTTCTTACTTCACTTCTTCACTTTTCTAAATACTTATTACTTCTCAAAGCATACTCCTTAAAACTGAAACTCTATCTTCTTTTCTTACTTTACTTCCTCACTTTTCTAAATACTTATTACTTCTCAAAGCATACTCCTTAAAACTGAAACTCTATCTTCTTTTCTTACTTCACTTCTTCACTTTTCTAAATACTTATTACTTCTCAAAGCATACTCCTTAAAACTGAAATTCTATCTTCTTTTCTTACTTTACTTCCTCACTTTTCTAAATACTTATTACTTCTCAAAGAATACTCTTTAAAACTGAAATTCTATCTTCTTTTCTTACTTTACTTCCTCACTTTTCTAAATACTTATTACTTCTCAAAGCATACTCCTTAAAACTGAAACTCTATCTTCTTTTCTTACTTTACTTCCTCACTTTTCAAAATACTTATTACTTCTCAAAGCATACTCCTTAAAACTGAAACTCTATCTTCTTTTCTTACTTCACTTCCTCACTTTTCAAAATACTTATTACTTCTAAAAGCATACTCTTTAAAACTGAAATTCTATCTTCTTTTCTTACTTCACTTCTTCACTTTTCTAAATACTTATTACTTCTCAAAGCATACTCCTTAAAACTGAAATTCTATCTTCTTTTCTTACTTCACTTCATCACTTTTCAAAATACTTATTACTTCTCTAGCATACTCCTTAAAACTGAAATTCTATCTTCTTTTCTTACTTTACTTCTTCACTTTTCTAAATACTTATTACTTCTCAAAGCATACTCCTTAAAACTGAAATTCTATCTTCTTTTCTTACTTCACTTCTTCACTTTTCTAAATACTTATTACTTCTCAAAGCATACTCCTTAAAACTAAATTCTTTCTTCTTTTCTTACTTCACTTCTTCACTTTTCTAAATTCTTATTACTTCTCAAAGAATACTCCTTAAAACTGAAATTCTATCTTCTTTTCTTACTTCACTTCTTCACTTTTCTAAATTCTTATTACTTCTCAAAGCATACTCCTTAAAACTGAAACTCTATCTTCTTTTCTTACTTCACTTCTTCACTTTTCTAAATTCTTATTACTTCTCAAAGCATACTCCTTAAAACTGAAACTCTATCTTCCTTTCTTACTTCACTTCTTCACTTTTCTAAATACTTATTACTTCTCAAAGAATACTCCCTAAAACTGAAACTCTATCTTCTTTTCTTACTTCACTTCCTCACTTTTCTAAATACTTATTACTTCTCAAAGCATACTCCTTAAAACTGAAACTCTATCTTCTTTTCTTACTTTACTTCTTCACTTTTCAAAATACTTATTACTTCTCAAAGCATACTCCTTAAAACTGAAATTCTTTATTCTTTTCTTACTTCACTTCTTCACTTTTCTAAATTCTTATTACTTCTCAAAGCATACTCCTTAAAACTGAAATTCTATCTTCTTTTCTTACTTTACTTCTTCACTTTTCTAAATTCTTATTACTTCTCAAAGAATACTCCCTAAAACTAAATTCTTTCTTCTTTTCTTACTTTACTTCTTCACTTTTCTAAATACTTATTACTTCTCAAAGCATACTCCTTAAAACTGAAACTCTATCTTCTTTTCTTACTTAACTTCTTCACTTTTCTAAATTCTTATTACTTCTCAAAGCATACTCCTTAAAACTGAAATTCTTTATTCTTTTCTTACTTCACTTCTTCACTTTTCTAAATACTTATTACTTCTCAAAGAATACTCCCTAAAACTGAAACTCTATCTTCTTTTCTTACTTCACTTCTTCGCTTTTCTAAATTCTTATTACTTCTCAAAGCATACTCCTTAAAACTGAAATTCTTTCTTCTTTTCTTACTTAACTTCTTCACTTTTCTAAATACTTATTACTTCTCAAAGAATACTCCCTAAAACTGAAACTCTATCTTCTTTTCTTACTTCACTTCTTCGCTTTTCTAAATACTTATTACTTCTCAAAGCATACTCCTTAAAACTGAAATTCTATCTTCTTTTCTTACTTCACTTCTTCACTTTTCTAAATACTTATTACTTCTCAAAGAATACTCCTTAAAACTGAAATTCTATCTTCTTTTCTTACTTTACTTCTTCACTTTTCAAAATACTTATTACTTCTCTAGCATACTCCTTAAAACTGAAATTCTATCTTCTTTTCTTACTTCACTTCTTCACTTTTCTAAATACTTATTACTTCTCAAAGCATACTCCTTAAAACTGAAACTCTATCTTCTTTTCTTACTTCACTTCTTCACTTTTCTAAATACTTATTACTTCTCAAAGCATACTGCTTAAAACTGAAATTCTATCTTCTTTTCTTACTTTACTTCTTCACTTTTCTAAATATTTATTACTTCTAAAAGCATACTCCTTAAAACTGAAATTCTATCTTCTTTTCTTACTTCACTTCTTCACTTTTCTAAATACTTATTACTTCTCTAGCATACTCCTTAAAACTGAAACTCTATCTTCTTTTCTTACTTCACTTCTTCACTTTTCTAAATACTTATTACTTCTCAAAGCATACTCCTTAAAACTGAAATTCTATCTTCTTTTCTTACTTCACTTCATCACTTTTCTAAATACTTATTACTTCTAAAAGCATACTCCTTAAAACTGAAATTCTATCTTCTTTTCTTACTTTACTTCTTCACTTTTCAAAATACTTATTACTTCTCAAAGCATACTCCTTAAAACTGAAACTCTATCTTCTTTTCTTACTTTACTTCCTCACTTTTCTAAATACTTATTACTTCTCAAAGCATACTCTTTAAAACTGAAATTCTATCTTCTTTTCTTACTTTACTTCTTCACTTTTCAAAATACTTATTACTTCTCAAAGCATACTCCTTAAAACTGAAATTCTATCTTCTTTTCTTACTTCACTTCTTCACTTTTCTAAATTCTTATTACTTCTCAAAGCATACTCCTTAAAACTGAAACTCTATCTTCTTTTCTTACTTCACTTCATCACTTTTCTAAATACTTATTACTTCTAAAAGCATACTCTTTAAAACTGAAATTCTATCTTCTTTTCTTACTTTACTTCTTCACTTTTCTAAATACTTATTACTTCTCAAAGCATACTCCTTAAAACTGAAATTCTATCTTCTTTTCTTACTTCACTTCTTCACTTTTCTAAATACTTATTACTTCTAAAAGCATACTCTTTAAAACTGAAATTCTATCTTCTTTTCTTACTTTACTTCTTCACTTTTCAAAATACTTATTACTTCTCAAAGCATACTCCTTAAAACTGAAACTCTATCTTCTTTTCTTACTTTACTTCCTCACTTTTCTAAATACTTATTACTTCTCAAAGCATACTCTTTAAAACTGAAATTCTATCTTCTTTTCTTACTTTACTTCCTCACTTTTCTAAATACTTATTACTTCTCAAAGCATACTCCTTAAAACTAAATTCTTTCTTCTTTTCTTACTTCACTTCTTCACTTTTCTAAATACTTATTACTTCTCAAAGCATACTCCTTAAAACTGAAACTCTATCTTCTTTTCTTACTTTACTTCTTCACTTTTCTAAATACTTATTACTTCTCAAAGCATACTCCTTAAAACTGAAATTCTATCTTCTTTTCTTACTTTACTTCTTCACTTTTCAAAATACTTATTACTTCTCAAAGCATACTCCTTAAAACTGAAATTCTATCTTCTTTTCTTACTTCACTTCTTCACTTTTCTAAATACTTATTACTTCTCAAAGCATACTCCTTAAAACTGAAATTCTATCTTCTTTTCTTACTTTACTTCTTCACTTTTCAAAATACTTATTACTTCTCAAAGCATACTCTTTAAAACTGAAATTCTATCTTCTTTTCTTACTTCACTTCTTCACTTTTCTAAATACTTATTACTTCTCTAGCATACTCCCTAAAACTGAAACTCTATCTTCTTTTCTTACTTCACTTCTTCACTTTTCAAAATACTTATTACTTCTAAAAGCATACTCTTTAAAACTGAAATTCTATCTTCTTTTCTTACTTCACTTCCTCACTTTTCTAAATACTTATTACTTCTCAAAGCATACTCTTTAAAACTGAAATTCTTTTTTCTTTTCTTACTTCACTTCTTCACTTTTCTAAATACTTATTACTTCTCAAAGCATACTCTTTAAAACTGAAATTCTATCTTCTTTTCTTACTTTACTTCTTCACTTTTCTAAATACTTATTACTTCTAAAAGCATACTCTTTAAAACTGAAATTCTATCTTCTTTTCTTACTTCACTTCCTCACTTTTCTAAATACTTATTACTTCTCAAAGCATACTCCCTAAAACTGAAACTCTATCTTCTTTTCTTACTTCACTTCTTCGCTTTTCTAAATACTTATTACTTCTCAAAGCATACTCCTTAAAACTGAAATTCTATCTTCTTTTCTTACTTTACTTCTTCACTTTTCAAAATACTTATTACTTCTCAAAGCATACTCCTTAAAACTGAAACTCTATCTTCTTTTCTTACTTAACTTCTTCACTTTTCTAAATACTTATTACTTCTCAAAGCATACTCCTTAAAACTGAAATTCTTTATTCTTTTCTTACTTCACTTCTTCACTTTTCTAAATACTTATTACTTCTCAAAGAATACTCCTTAAAACTGAAATTCTTTATTCTTTTCTTACTTCACTTCTTCACTTTTCTAAATTCTTATTACTTCTCAAAGCATACTCCTTAAAACTGAAATTCTATCTTCTTTTCTTACTTTACTTCTTCACTTTTCTAAATTCTTATTACTTCTCAAAGAATACTCCCTAAAACTAAATTCTTTCTTCTTTTCTTACTTTACTTCTTCACTTTTCTAAATACTTATTACTTCTCAAAGCATACTCCTTAAAACTGAAACTCTATCTTCTTTTCTTACTTAACTTCTTCACTTTTCTAAATTCTTATTACTTCTCAAAGCATACTCCTTAAAACTGAAATTCTTTATTCTTTTCTTACTTCACTTCTTCACTTTTCTAAATACTTATTACTTCTCAAAGAATACTCCCTAAAACTGAAACTCTATCTTCTTTTCTTACTTCACTTCCTCACTTTTCTAAATACTTATTACTTCTCAAAGCATACTCCTTAAAACTGAAACTCTATCTTCTTTTCTTACTTTACTTCTTCACTTTTCAAAATACTTATTACTTCTCAAAGCATACTCCTTAAAACTGAAATTCTTTATTCTTTTCTTACTTCACTTCTTCACTTTTCTAAATTCTTATTACTTCTCAAAGCATACTCCTTAAAACTGAAATTCTATCTTCTTTTCTTACTTTACTTCTTCACTTTTCTAAATTCTTATTACTTCTCAAAGAATACTCCCTAAAACTAAATTCTTTCTTCTTTTCTTACTTTACTTCTTCACTTTTCTAAATACTTATTACTTCTCAAAGCATACTCCTTAAAACTGAAACTCTATCTTCTTTTCTTACTTAACTTCTTCACTTTTCTAAATTCTTATTACTTCTCAAAGCATACTCCTTAAAACTGAAATTCTTTATTCTTTTCTTACTTCACTTCTTCACTTTTCTAAATACTTATTACTTCTCAAAGAATACTCCCTAAAACTGAAACTCTATCTTCTTTTCTTACTTCACTTCTTCGCTTTTCTAAATTCTTATTACTTCTCAAAGCATACTCCTTAAAACTGAAATTCTTTCTTCTTTTCTTACTTAACTTCTTCACTTTTCTAAATACTTATTACTTCTCAAAGAATACTCCCTAAAACTGAAACTCTATCTTCTTTTCTTACTTCACTTCTTCGCTTTTCTAAATACTTATTACTTCTCAAAGCATACTCCTTAAAACTGAAATTCTATCTTCTTTTCTTACTTTACTTCTTCACTTTTCAAAATTCTTATTACTTCTCAAAGAATACTCCTTAAAACTGAAATTCTATCTTCTTTTCTTACTTTACTTCTTCACTTTTCTAAATACTTATTACTTCTCAAAGAATACTCCCTAAAACTAAATTCTTTCTTCTTTTCTTACTTTACTTCTTCACTTTTCTAAATACTTATTACTTCTCAAAGCATACTCCTTAAAACTCAAATTCTTTCTTCTTTTCTTACTTTACTTCTTCACTTTTCTAAATACTTATTACTTCTCAAAGCATACTCCTTAAAACTGAAATTCTATCTTCTTTTCTTACTTCACTTCATCACTTTTCTAAATACTTATTACTTCTCAAAGCATACTCCTTAAAACTGAAATTCTATCTTCTTTTCTTACTTTACTTCTTCACTTTTCAAAATACTTATTACTTCTCAAAGCATACTCCTTAAAACTGAAACTCTATCTTCTTTTCTTACTTTACTTCCTCACTTTTCTAAATACTTATTACTTCTCAAAGAATACTCCTTAAAACTGAAACTTTATCTTCTTTTCTTACTTCACTTCTTCACTTTTCTAAATACTTATTACTTCTCAAAGCATACTCCTTAAAACTGAAATTCTATCTTCTTTTCTTACTTCACTTCTTCACTTTTCTAAATACTTATTACTTATCAAAGAATACTCCCTAAAACTGAAACTCTATCTTCTTTTCTTACTTCACTTCTTCGCTTTTTTAAATACTTATTACTTCTAAAAGCATACTCCTTAAAACTGAAATTCTATCTTCTTTTCTTACTTCACTTCTTCACTTTTCAAAATACTTATTACTTCTCAAAGCATACTCCTTAAAACTGAAACTCTATCTTCTTTTCTTACTTCACTTCTTCACTTTTCTAAATACTTATTACTTCTCAAAGCATACTCCTTAAAACTGAAACTCTATCTTCTTTTCTTACTTTACTTCCTCACTTTTCTAAATATTTATTACTTCTAAAAGCATACTCCTTAAAACTGAAATTCTATCTTCTTTTCTTACTTCACTTCTTCACTTTTCTAAATACTTATTACTTCTCTAGCATACTCCTTAAAACTGAAACTCTATCTTCTTTTCTTACTTCACTTCTTCACTTTTCTAAATTCTTATTACTTCTCAAAGCATACTCCTTAAAACTGAAATTCTATCTTCTTTTCTTACTTCACTTCTTCACTTTTCTAAATACTTATTACTTCTCAAAGCATACTCTTTAAAACTGAAATTCTATCTTCTTTTCTTACTTTACTTCTTCACTTTTCTAAATACTTATTACTTCTCAAAGCATACTCCTTAAAACTGAAATTCTATCTTCTTTTTTTACTTTACTTCTTCACTTTTCAAAATACTTATTACTTCTCAAAGAATACTCCTTAAAACTAAATTCTTTCTTCTTTTCTTACTTCACTTCTTCGCTTTTTTAAATACTTATTACTTCTCAAAGCATACTCCTTAAAACTGAAACTCTATCTTCTTTTCTTACTTTACTTCTTCACTTTTCTAAATACTTATTACTTCTCAAAGCATACTCCTTAAAACTGAAACTCTATTTTCTTTTCTTACTTTACTTCCTCACTTTTCTAAATTCTTATTACTTCTCAAAGAATACTCCCTAAAACTGAAATTCTATCTTCTTTTCTTACTTTACTTCTTCACTTTTCTAAATATTTATTACTTCTAAAAGCATACTCCTTAAAACTAAATTCTTTCTTCTTTTCTTACTTTACTTCTTCACTTTTCTAAATACTTATTACTTCTCAAAGCATACTCCTTAAAACTCAAATTCTTTCTTCTTTTCTTACTTCACTTCTTCACTTTTCTAAATACTTATTACTTCTCAAAGCATACTCCTTAAAACTCAAATTCTTTCTTCTTTTCTTACTTTACTTCTTCACTTTTCTAAATACTTATTACTTCTCAAAGCATACTCCTTAAAACTGAAATTCTATCTTCTTTTCTTACTTCACTTCATCACTTTTCTAAATACTTATTACTTCTCAAAGCATACTCCTTAAAACTGAAATTCTATCTTCTTTTCTTACTTTACTTCTTCACTTTTCAAAATACTTATTACTTCTCAAAGCATACTCCTTAAAACTGAAATTCTATCTTCTTTTCTTACTTTACTTCTTCACTTTTCTAAATACTTATTACTTCTCAAAGCATACTCCTTAAAACTGAAATTCTATCTTCTTTTCTTACTTTACTTCTTCACTTTTCTAAATACTTATTACATCTCAAAGAATACTCCCTAAAACTGAAATTCTATCTTCTTTTCTTACTTCACTTCTTCACTTTTCTAAATATTTATTACTTCTAAAAGCATACTCCTTAAAACTGAAATTCTATCTTCTTTTCTTACTTCACTTCTTCACTTTTCTAAATACTTATTACTTCTCAAAGCATACTCCTTAAAACTGAAATTCTATCTTCTTTTCTTACTTTACTTCCTCACTTTTCTAAATACTTATTACTTCTCAAAGCATACTCCTTAAAACTGAAACTTTATCTTCTTTTCTTACTTCACTTCTTCACTTTTCTAAATTCTTATTACTTCTCAAAGCATACTCCTTAAAACTGAAATTCTTTATTCTTTTCTTACTTCACTTCTTCACTTTTCTAAATACTTATTACTTCTCAAAGCATACTCCTTAAAACTGAAATTCTATCTTCTTTTCTTACTTTACTTCTTCACTTTTCTAAATACTTATTACTTCTCAAAGAATACTCCTTAAAACTGAAATTCTATCTTCTTTTCTTACTTCACTTCTTCACTTTTCTAAATTCTTATTACTTCTCAAAGCATACTCCTTAAAACTGAAACTCTATCTTCTTTTCTTACTTCACTTCATCACTTTTCTAAATACTTATTACTTCTCTAGCATACTCCTTAAAACTGAAATTCTATCTTCTTTTCTTACTTCACTTCCTCACTTTTCTAAATACTTATTACTTCTCAAAGCATACTCCCTAAAACTGAAACTCTATCTTCTTTTCTTACTTTACTTCCTCACTTTTCTAAATACTTATTACTTATCAAAGAATACTCCCTAAAACTGAAACTCTATCTTCTTTTCTTACTTCACTTCATCACTTTTCTAAATACTTATTACTTATCAAAGAATACTCCCTAAAACTGAAACTCTATCTTCTTTTCTTACTTTACTTCCTCACTTTTCTAAATACTTATTACTTCTCAAAGAATACTCCTTAAAACTGAAACTCTATCTTCTTTTCTTACTTCACTTCTTCACTTTTCTAAATACTTATTACTTATCAAAGAATACTCCCTAAAACTGAAATTCTATCTTCTTTTCTTACTTCACTTCATCACTTTTCTAAATACTTATTACTTCTCTAGCATACTCCTTAAAACTGAAATTCTATCTTCTTTTCTTACTTCACTTCCTCACTTTTCTAAATACTTATTACTTCTCAAAGCATACTCCTTAAAACTGAAATTCTATCTTCTTTTCTTACTTCACTTCTTCACTTTTCTAAATACTTATTACTTCTAAAAGCATACTCTTTAAAACTGAAATTCTATCTTCTTTTCTTACTTTACTTCTTCACTTTTCTAAATATTTATTACTTCTAAAAGAATACTCCTTAAAACTGAAACTCTATCTTCTTTTCTTACTTCACTTCTTCACTTTTCTAAATACTTATTACTTCTCTAGCATACTCCTTAAAACTGAAACTCTATCTTCTTTTCTTACTTCACTTCTTCACTTTTCTAAATTCTTATTACTTCTCAAAGCATACTCCTTAAAACTGAAACTCTATCTTCCTTTCTTACTTCACTTCTTCACTTTTCTAAATACTTATTACTTCTCAAAGCATACTCTTTAAAACTGAAATTCTATCTTCTTTTCTTACTTTACTTCTTCACTTTTCTAAATACTTATTACTTCTCAAAGCATACTCCTTAAAACTGAAATTCTATCTTCTTTTTTTACTTTACTTCTTCACTTTTCAAAATACTTATTACTTCTCAAAGCATACTCCTTAAAACTGAAATTCTATCTTCTTTTCTTACTTCACTTCCTCACTTTTCTAAATACTTATTACTTCTCAAAGAATACTCCCTAAAACTGAAACTCTATCTTCTTTTCTTACTTCACTTCTTCACTTTTCTAAATACTTATTACTTCTCAAAGCATACTCCTTAAAACTGAAATTCTATCTTCCTTTCTTACTTCACTTCTTCACTTTTCTAAATTCTTATTACTTCTCAAAGCATACTCCCTAAAACTGAAACTCTATCTTCTTTTCTTACTTCACTTCTTCACTTTTCTAAATACTTATTACTTCTCAAAGCATACTCCTTAAAACTGAAATTCTATCTTCTTTTCTTACTTTACTTCCTCACTTTTCTAAATACTTATTACTTCTCAAAGCATACTCCTTAAAACTGAAACTCTATCTTCTTTTCTTACTTTACTTCTTCACTTTTCTAAATACTTATTACTTCTCAAAGAATACTCCCTAAAACTGAAACTCTATCTTCTTTTCTTACTTAACTTCTTCACTTTTCTAAATACTTATTACTTCTCAAAGCATACTCCTTAAAACTGAAATTCTTTCTTCTTTTCTTTCTTCACTTCTTCACTTTTCTAAATACTTATCACTTCTCAAAGCATACTCCTTAAAACTGAAATTCTATCTTCTTTTCTTACTTCACTTCTTCACTTTTCTAAATACTTATTACTTCTCAAAGCATACTCCTTAAAACTGAAATTCTATCTTCTTTTCTTACTTTACTTCTTCACTTTTCTAAATACTTATTACATCTCAAAGAATACTCCCTAAAACTGAAATTCTATCTTCTTTTCTTACTTCACTTCTTCACTTTTCTAAATATTTATTACTTCTAAAAGCATACTCCTTAAAACTGAAATTCTATCTTCTTTTCTTACTTCACTTCTTCACTTTTCTAAATACTTATTACTTCTCAAAGCATACTCCTTAAAACTGAAATTCTATCTTCTTTTCTTACTTTACTTCTTCACTTTTCTAAATTCTTATTACTTCTCAAAGAATACTCCCTAAAACTAAATTCTTTCTTCTTTTCTTACTTTACTTCTTCACTTTTCTAAATACTTATTACTTCTCAAAGCATACTCCTTAAAACTCAAATTCTTTCTTCTTTTCTTACTTCACTTCTTCACTTTTCTAAATACTTATTACTTCTCAAAGCATACTCCTTAAAACTGAAATTCTATCTTCTTTTCTTACTTTACTTCTTCACTTTTCAAAATACTTATTACTTCTCAAAGCATACTCCTTAAAACTGAAACTCTATTTTCTTTTCTTACTTTACTTCCTCACTTTTCTAAATTCTTATTACTTCTCAAAGAATACTCCCTAAAACTGAAACTCTATCTTCTTTTCTTACTTTACTTCCTCACTTTTCTAAATACTTATTACTTCTAAAAGCATACTCTTTAAAACTGAAACTCTATCTTCTTTTCTTACTTTACTTCTTCACTTTTCTAAATACTTATTACTTCTCAAAGCATACTCCTTAAAACTGAAATTCTATCTTCTTTTCTTACTTCACTTCTTCACTTTTCTAAATTCTTATTACTTCTCAAAGAATACTCCTTAAAACTGAAACTCTATCTTCTTTTCTTACTTTACTTCTTCACTTTTCTAAATTCTCATTACTTCTCAAAGAATACTCCTTAAAACTAAATTCTTTCTTCTTTTCTTACTTCACTTCTTCACTTTTCTAAATTCTTATTACTTCTCAAAGCATACTCCTTAAAACTGAAATTCTATCTTCTTTTCTTACTTCACTTCTTCACTTTTCTAAATTCTTATTACTTCTCAAAGCATACTCCCTAAAACTGAAACTCTATCTTCCTTTCTTACTTCACTTCTTCACTTTTCTAAATACTTATTACTTATCAAAGAATACTCCCTAAAACTGAAACTCTATCTTCTTTTCTTACTTCACTTCTTCACTTTTCTAAATACTTATTACTTCTCTAGCATACTCCTTAAAACTGAAATTCTATCTTCTTTTCTTACTTCACTTCCTCACTTTTCTAAATACTTATTACTTCTCAAAGCATACTCCTTAAAACTGAAACTCTATCTTCTTTTCTTACTTTACTTCTTCACTTTTCTAAATACTTATTACTTCTCAAAGAATACTCCCTAAAACTGAAACTCTATCTTCTTTTCTTACTTAACTTCTTCACTTTTCTAAATACTTATTACTTCTCAAAGCATACTCCTTAAAACTGAAATTCTATCTTCTTTTCTTACTTCACTTCCTCACTTTTCTAAATACTTATTACTTCTCAAAGCATACTCCTTAAAACTGAAATTCTATCTTCTTTTCTTACTTCACTTCCTCACTTTTCTAAATACTTATTACTTCTCAAAGCATACTCTTTAAAACTGAAATTCTATCTTCTTTTCTTACTTTACTTCCTCACTTTTCTAAATACTTATTACTTCTCAAAGCATACTCCTTAAAACTGAAACTCTATCTTCTTTTCTTACTTTACTTCTTCACTTTTCTAAATACTTATTACTTCTCAAAGAATACTCCCTAAAACTGAAACTCTATCTTCTTTTCTTACTTTACTTCCTCACTTTTCTAAATACTTATTACTTCTCAAAGAATACTCCTTAAAACTGAAACTCTATCTTCTTTTCTTACTTTACTTCCTCACTTTTCTAAATACTTATTACTTCTCAAAGAATACTCCCTAAAACTGAAACTCTATCTTCTTTTCTTACTTCACTTCTTCACTTTTCTAATACTTATTACTTATCAAAGAATACTCCCTAAAACTGAAACTCTATCTTCTTTTCTTACTTCACTTCTTCGCTTTTTTAAATACTTATTACTTCTCAAAGCATACTCCTTAAAACTGAAACTCTATCTTCTTTTCTTACTTTACTTCTTCACTTTTCTAAATACTTATTACTTCTCAAAGCATACTCCTTAAAACTGAAACTCTATTTTCTTTTCTTACTTTACTTCCTCACTTTTCTAAATTCTTATTACTTCTCAAAGAATACTCCCTAAAACTGAAATTCTATCTTCTTTTCTTACTTTACTTCTTCACTTTTCTAAATATTTATTACTTCTAAAAGCATACTCCTTAAAACTAAATTCTTTCTTCTTTTCTTACTTTACTTCTTCACTTTTCTAAATACTTATTACTTCTCAAAGCATACTCCTTAAAACTCAAATTCTTTCTTCTTTTCTTACTTCACTTCTTCACTTTTCTAAATACTTATTACTTCTCAAAGCATACTCCTTAAAACTGAAACTCTATCTTCCTTTCTTACTTAACTTCTTCACTTTTCTAAATACTTATTACTTCTCAAAGCATACTCTTTAAAACTGAAATTCTATCTTCTTTTCTTACTTTACTTCTTCACTTTTCTAAATACTTATTACTTCTCAAAGCATACTCCTTAAAACTGAAATTCTATCTTCTTTTTTTACTTTACTTCTTCACTTTTCAAAATACTTATTACTTCTCAAAGCATACTCCTTAAAACTGAAATTCTATCTTCTTTTCTTACTTCACTTCCTCACTTTTCTAAATACTTATTACTTCTCAAAGAATACTCCCTAAAACTGAAACTCTATCTTCTTTTCTTACTTCACTTCTTCACTTTTCTAAATACTTATTACTTCTCAAAGCATACTCCTTAAAACTGAAATTCTATCTTCCTTTCTTACTTTACTTCTTCACTTTTCTAAATACTTATTACTTCTCAAAGAATACTCCCTAAAACTGAAACTCTATCTTCTTTTCTTACTTCACTTCCTCACTTTTCTAAATACTTATTACTTCTCAAAGCATACTCCTTAAAACTGAAACTCTATCTTCTTTTCTTACTTTACTTCTTCACTTTTCTAAATTCTTATTACTTCTCAAAGCATACTCCTTAAAACTGAAACTCTATCTTCTTTTCTTACTTCACTTCTTCACTTTTCTAAATTCTTATTACTTCTCAAAGCATACTCCTTAAAACTGAAACTCTATCTTCCTTTCTTACTTCACTTCTTCACTTTTCTAAATACTTATTACTTCTCAAAGAATACTCCCTAAAACTGAAACTCTATCTTCTTTTCTTACTTCACTTCCTCACTTTTCTAAATACTTATTACTTCTCAAAGCATACTCCTTAAAACTCAAATTCTTTCTTCTTTTCTTACTTTACTTCCTCACTTTTCTAAATACTTATTACTTCTCAAAGCATACTCCTTAAAACTGAAATTCTATCTTCTTTTCTTACTTCACTTCATCACTTTTCTAAATACTTATTACTTCTCAAAGCATACTCCTTAAAACTGAAATTCTATCTTCTTTTCTTACTTTACTTCTTCACTTTTCAAAATACTTATTACTTCTCAAAGCATACTCCTTAAAACTGAAATTCTATCTTCTTTTCTTACTTTACTTCTTCACTTTTCTAAATACTTATTACTTCTCAAAGCATACTCCTTAAAACTGAAATTCTATCTTCTTTTCTTACTTTACTTCTTCACTTTTCTAAATACTTATTACATCTCAAAGAATACTCCCTAAAACTGAAATTCTATCTTCTTTTCTTACTTCACTTCTTCACTTTTCTAAATATTTATTACTTCTAAAAGCATACTCCTTAAAACTGAAATTCTATCTTCTTTTCTTACTTCACTTCTTCACTTTTCTAAATACTTATTACTTCTCAAAGCATACTCCTTAAAACTGAAATTCTATCTTCTTTTCTTACTTTACTTCCTCATTTTCTAAATACTTATTACTTCTCAAAGCATACTCCCTAAAACTGAAACTCTATCTTCCTTTCTTACTTCACTTCTTCACTTTTCTAAATACTTATTACTTCTCAAAGCATACTCCTTAAAACTGAAATTCTATCTTCTTTTCTTACTTCACTTCTTCACTTTTCTAAATACTTATTACTTCTCAAAGCATACTCCTTAAAACTGAAATTCTATCTTCTTTTCTTACTTCACTTCTTCACTTTTCTAAATACTTATTACTTCTCAAAGCATACTCCTTAAAACTCAAATTCTTTCTTCTTTTCTTACTTCACTTCTTCACTTTTCTAAATACTTATTACTTCTCAAAGCATACTCCTTAAAACTGAAATTCTATCTTCTTTTCTTACTTTACTTCTTCACTTTTCTAAATACTTATTACTTCTAAAGAATACTCCTTAAAACTGAAATTCTATCTTCTTTTCTTACTTCACTTCTTCACTTTTCTAAATTCTTATTACTTCTCAAAGCATACTCCTTAAAACTGAAACTCTATCTTCTTTTCTTACTTCACTTCTTCACTTTTCTAAATTCTTATTACTTCTCAAAGCATACTCCTTAAAACTGAAACTCTATCTTCCTTTCTTACTTCACTTCTTCACTTTTCTAAATACTTATTACTTCTCAAAGAATACTCCCTAAAACTGAAACTCTATCTTCTTTTCTTACTTCACTTCCTCACTTTTCTAAATACTTATTACTTCTCAAAGCATACTCCTTAAAACTGAAACTCTATCTTCTTTTCTTACTTTACTTCTTCACTTTTCTAAATACTTATTACTTCTCAAAGCATACTCCTTAAAACTGAAATTCTATCTTCTTTTCTTACTTCACTTCTTCACTTTTCTAAATTCTTATTACTTCTCAAAGAATACTCCTTAAAACTGAAATTCTATCTTCTTTTCTTACTTTACTTCTTCACTTTTCTAAATTCTTATTACTTCTCAAAGAATACTCCCTAAAACTAAATTCTTTCTTCTTTTCTTACTTTACTTCTTCACTTTTCTAAATACTTATTACTTCTCAAAGCATACTCCTTAAAACTCAAATTCTTTCTTCTTTTCTTACTTTACTTCTTCACTTTTCTAAATACTTATTACTTCTCAAAGCATACTCCTTAAAACTGAAATTCTATCTTCTTTTCTTACTTCACTTCATCACTTTTCTAAATACTTATTACTTCTCAAAGCATACTCCTTAAAACTGAAATTCTATCTTCTTTTCTTACTTTACTTCTTCACTTTTCAAAATACTTATTACTTCTCAAAGCATACTCCTTAAAACTGAAACTCTATCTTCTTTTCTTACTTTACTTCCTCACTTTTCTAAATACTTATTACTTCTCAAAGAATACTCCTTAAAACTGAAACTCTATCTTCTTTTCTTACTTTACTTCCTCACTTTTCTAAATACTTATTACTTCTCAAAGAATACTCCCTAAAACTGAAACTCTATCTTCTTTTCTTACTTCACTTCTTCACTTTTCTAAATACTTATTACTTATCAAAGAATACTCCCTAAAACTGAAACTCTATCTTCTTTTCTTACTTCACTTCTTCGCTTTTTTAAATACTTATTACTTCTCTAGCATACTCCTTAAAACTGAAATTCTATCTTCTTTTCTTACTTCACTTCTTCACTTTTCTAAATACTTATTACTTCTCAAAGCATACTCCTTAAAACTGAAACTCTATCTTCTTTTCTTACTTCACTTCTTCACTTTTCTAAATACTTATTACTTCTCAAAGCATACTGCTTAAAACTGAAATTCTATCTTCTTTTCTTACTTTACTTCTTCACTTTTCTAAATATTTATTACTTCTAAAAGCATACTCCTTAAAACTGAAATTCTATCTTCTTTTCTTACTTCACTTCTTCACTTTTCTAAATACTTATTACTTCTCTAGCATACTCCTTAAAACTGAAACTCTATCTTCTTTTCTTACTTCACTTCTTCACTTTTCTAAATTCTTATTACTTCTCAAAGCATACTCCTTAAAACTGAAACTCTATCTTCCTTTCTTACTTCACTTCTTCACTTTTCTAAATACTTATTACTTCTCAAAGCATACTCTTTAAAACTGAAATTCTATCTTCTTTTCTTACTTCACTTCTTCACTTTTCTAAATACTTATTACTTCTCAAAGCATACTCCTTAAAACTGAAATTCTATCTTCTTTTCTTACTTTACTTCCTCACTTTTCTAAATACTTATTACTTCTCAAAGCATACTCCTTAAAACTGAAATTCTATCTTCTTTTCTTACTTCACTTCCTCACTTTTCTAAATACTTATTACTTCTCAAAGAATACTCCCTAAAACTGAAACTCTATCTTCTTTTCTTACTTCACTTCTTCACTTTTCTAAATACTTATTACTTCTCAAAGCATACTCCTTAAAACTGAAATTCTATCTTCCTTTCTTACTTCACTTCTTCACTTTTCTAAATTCTTATTACTTCTCAAAGCATACTCCCTAAAACTGAAACTCTATCTTCCTTTCTTACTTCACTTCCTCACTTTTCTAAATACTTATTACTTCTCAAAGAATACTCCCTAAAACTGAAACTCTATCTTCTTTTCTTACTTCACTTCTTCACTTTTCTAAATACTTATTACTTCTCAAAGCATACTCCTTAAAACTGAAACTCTATCTTCCTTTCTTACTTCACTTCTTCACTTTTCTAAATACTTATTACTTCTCAAAGAATACTCCCTAAAACTGAAACTCTATCTTCTTTTCTTACTTCACTTCTTCACTTTTCTAAATACTTATTACTTATCAAAGAATACTCCCTAAAACTGAAACTCTATCTTCTTTTCTTACTTCACTTCTTCACTTTTCTAAATACTTATTACTTCTCAAAGCATACTCCTTAAAACTGAAATTCTATCTTCTTTTCTTACTTCACTTCTTCACTTTTCTAAATTCTTATTACTTCTCAAAGAATACTCCTTAAAACTGAAATTCTATCTTCTTTTCTTACTTTACTTCTTCACTTTTCTAAATTCTTATTACTTCTCAAAGAATACTCCCTAAAACTAAATTCTTTCTTCTTTTCTTACTTTACTTCTTCACTTTTCTAAATACTTATTACTTCTCAAAGCATACTCCTTAAAACTCAAATTCTTTCTTCCTTTCTTACTTTACTTCTTCACTTTTCAAAATACTTATTACTTCTCAAAGCATACTCCTTAAAACTCAAATTCTTTCTTCTTTTCTTACTTCACTTCTTCACTTTTCTAAATTCTTATTACTTCTCAAAGAATACTCCTTAAAACTGAAATTCTATCTTCTTTTCTTACTTTACTTCTTCACTTTTCTAAATTCTTATTACTTCTCAAAGAATACTCCCTAAAACTAAATTCTTTCTTCTTTTCTTACTTTACTTCTTCACTTTTCTAAATACTTATTACTTCTCAAAGCATACTCCTTAAAACTGAAATTCTATCTTCTTTTCTTACTTCACTTCATCACTTTTCTAAATACTTATTACTTCTCAAAGCATACTCCTTAAAACTGAAATTCTATCTTCTTTTCTTACTTTACTTCTTCACTTTTCAAAATACTTATTACTTCTCAAAGCATACTCCTTAAAACTGAAATTCTATCTTCTTTTCTTACTTTACTTCTTCACTTTTCTAAATACTTATTACTTCTCAAAGCATACTCCTTAAAACTGAAATTCTATCTTCTTTTCTTACTTTACTTCTTCACTTTTCTAAATACTTATTACATCTCAAAGAATACTCCCTAAAACTGAAATTCTATCTTCTTTTCTTACTTCACTTCTTCACTTTTCTAAATATTTATTACTTCTAAAAGCATACTCCTTAAAACTGAAATTCTATCTTCTTTTCTTACTTCACTTCTTCACTTTTCTAAATACTTATTACTTCTCAAAGCATACTCCTTAAAACTGAAATTCTATCTTCTTTTCTTACTTTACTTCCTCACTTTTCTAAATACTTATTACTTCTCAAAGCATACTCCTTAAAACTGAAACTTTATCTTCTTTTCTTACTTCACTTCTTCACTTTTCTAAATACTTATTACTTCTCAAAGCATACTCCTTAAAACTGAAATTCTATCTTCTTTTCTTACTTCACTTCTTCACTTTTCTAAATACTTATTACTTCTCAAAGCATACTCCTTAAAACTGAAATTCTTTATTCTTTTCTTACTTCACTTCTTCACTTTTCTAAATTCTTATTACTTCTCAAAGCATACTCCTTAAAACTGAAATTCTATCTTCTTTTCTTACTTTACTTCTTCACTTTTCTAAATTCTTATTACTTCTCAAAGAATACTCCCTAAAACTAAATTCTTTCTTCTTTTCTTACTTCACTTCTTCACTTTTCTAAATACTTATTACTTCTCAAAGCATACTCCTTAAAACTCAAATTCTTTCTTCTTTTCTTACTTTACTTCTTCACTTTTCTAAATTCTTATTACTTCTCAAAGCATACTCCTTAAAACTGAAACTCTATCTTCCTTTCTTACTTCACTTCTTCACTTTTCTAAATACTTATTACTTCTCAAAGAATACTCCCTAAAACTGAAACTCTATCTTCTTTTCTTACTTCACTTCCTCACTTTTCTAAATACTTATTACTTCTCAAAGCATACTCCTTAAAACTGAAACTCTATCTTCTTTTCTTACTTTACTTCTTCACTTTTCTAAATACTTATTACTTCTCAAAGCATACTCCTTAAAACTGAAATTCTATCTTCTTTTCTTACTTCACTTCTTCACTTTTCTAAATTCTTATTACTTCTCAAAGAATACTCCTTAAAACTGAAATTCTATCTTCTTTTCTTACTTTACTTCTTCACTTTTCTAAATTCTTATTACTTCTCAAAGAATACTCCCTAAAACTAAATTCTTTCTTCTTTTCTTACTTCACTTCTTCACTTTTCTAAATACTTATTACTTCTCAAAGAATACTCCCTAAAACTGAAACTCTATCTTCTTTTCTTACTTCACTTCTTCACTTTTCTAAATACTTATTACTTCTCAAAGCATACTCCTTAAAACTGAAATTCTTTCTTCTTTTCTTACTTCACTTCTTCACTTTTCTAAATACTTATTACTTCTCAAAGAATACTCCCTAAAACTGAAACTCTATCTTCTTTTCTTACTTCACTTCTTCACTTTTCTAAATACTTATTACTTATCAAAGAATACTCCCTAAAACTGAAACTCTATCTTCTTTTCTTACTTCACTTCTTCGCTTTTCTAAATACTTATTACTTCTCTAGCATACTCCTTAAAACTGAAATTCTTTCTTCTTTTCTTACTTTACTTCTTCACTTTTCTAAATACTTATTACTTCTCAAAGCATACTCCTTAAAACTGAAATTCTATCTTCTTTTCTTACTTCACTTCATCACTTTTCTAAATACTTATTACTTCTCAAAGCATACTCCTTAAAACTGAAATTCTATCTTCTTTTCTTACTTTACTTCTTCACTTTTCTAAATACTTATTACTTCTCAAAGCATACTCCTTAAAACTGAAACTCTATCTTCTTTTCTTACTTTACTTCCTCACTTTTCTAAATACTTATTACTTATCAAAGAATACTCCCTAAAACTGAAACTCTATCTTCTTTTCTTACTTTACTTCTTCACTTTTCTAAATACTTATTACTTCTCAAAGCATACTCCTTAAAACTCAAATTCTTTCTTCTTTTCTTACTTTACTTCTTCACTTTTCTAAATACTTATTACTTCTCAAAGCATACTCCTTAAAACTGAAATTCTATCTTCTTTTCTTACTTCACTTCTTCACTTTTCTAAATACTTATTACTTATCAAAGAATACTCCCTAAAACTGAAACTCTATCTTCTTTTCTTACTTCACTTCTTCGCTTTTCTAAATACTTATTACTTCTCAAAGCATACTCCTTAAAACTGAAATTCTTTTTTCTTTTCTTACTTCACTTCTTCACTTTTCTAAATACTTATTACTTCTCAAAGAATACTCCTTAAAACTGAAACTCTATCTTCTTTTCTTACTTTACTTCCTCACTTTTCTAAATACTTATTACTTCTCAAAGAATACTCCCTAAAACTGAAACTCTATCTTCTTTTCTTACTTCACTTCTTCACTTTTCTAAATACTTATTACTTATCAAAGAATACTCCCTAAAACTGAAACTCTATCTTCTTTTCTTACTTCACTTCTTCGCTTTTTTAAATACTTATTACTTCTCTAGCATACTCCTTAAAACTGAAATTCTATCTTCTTTTCTTACTTCACTTCTTCACTTTTCTAAATACTTATTACTTCTCAAAGCATACTCCTTAAAACTGAAACTCTATCTTCTTTTCTTACTTCACTTCTTCACTTTTCTAAATTCTTATTACTTCTCAAAGCATACTGCTTAAAACTGAAATTCTATCTTCTTTTCTTACTTTACTTCTTCACTTTTCTAAATATTTATTACTTCTAAAAGCATACTCCTTAAAACTGAAATTCTATCTTCTTTTCTTACTTCACTTCTTCACTTTTCTAAATACTTATTACTTCTCTAGCATACTCCTTAAAACTGAAACTCTATCTTCTTTTCTTACTTCACTTCTTCACTTTTCTAAATTCTTATTACTTCTCAAAGCATACTCCTTAAAACTGAAACTCTATCTTCCTTTCTTACTTCACTTCTTCACTTTTCTAAATACTTATTACTTCTCAAAGAATACTCCCTAAAACTAAATTCTATCTTCTTTTCTTACTTCACTTCCTCACTTTTCTAAATACTTATTACTTCTCAAAGAATACTCCCTAAAACTGAAACTCTATCTTCTTTTCTTACTTCACTTCTTCACTTTTCTAAATACTTATTACTTCTCAAAGCATACTGCTTAAAACTGAAATTCTATCTTCTTTTCTTACTTTACTTCTTCACTTTTCTAAATATTTATTACTTCTAAAAGCATACTCCTTAAAACTGAAATTCTATCTTCTTTTCTTACTTCACTTCTTCACTTTTCTAAATACTTATTACTTCTCTAGCATACTCCTTAAAACTGAAACTCTATCTTCTTTTCTTACTTTACTTCTTCACTTTTCTAAATACTTATTACTTCTCAAAGCATACTCCTTAAAACTGAAATTCTATCTTCTTTTTTTACTTTACTTCTTCACTTTTCAAAATACTTATTACTTCTCAAAGAATACTCCCTAAAACTAAATTCTATCTTCTTTTCTTACTTCACTTCCTCACTTTTCTAAATACTTATTACTTCTCAAAGAATACTCCCTAAAACTGAAACTCTATCTTCTTTTCTTACTTCACTTCTTCACTTTTCTAAATACTTATTACTTCTCAAAGCATACTCCTTAAAACTGAAATTCTATCTTCCTTTCTTACTTCACTTCTTCACTTTTCTAAATTCTTATTACTTCTCAAAGCATACTCCCTAAAACTGAAACTCTATCTTCCTTTCTTACTTCACTTCTTCACTTTTCTAAATACTTATTACTTCTCAAAGCATACTCTTTAAAACTGAAATTCTATCTTCTTTTCTTACTTTACTTCTTCACTTTTCTAAATACTTATTACTTCTCAAAGCATACTCCTTAAAACTGAAATTCTATCTTCTTTTTTTACTTTACTTCTTCACTTTTCAAAATACTTATTACTTCTCAAAGCATACTCCTTAAAACTGAAATTCTATCTTCTTTTCTTACTTCACTTCCTCACTTTTCTAAATACTTATTACTTCTCAAAGAATACTCCCTAAAACTGAAACTCTATCTTCTTTTCTTACTTCACTTCTTCACTTTTCTAAATACTTATTACTTCTCAAAGCATACTCCTTAAAACTGAAATTCTATCTTCCTTTCTTACTTCACTTCTTCACTTTTCTAAATTCTTATTACTTCTCAAAGCATACTCCCTAAAACTGAAATTCTATCTTCTTTTCTTACTTCACTTCTTCACTTTTCTAAATACTTATTACTTCTCTAGCATACTCCTTAAAACTGAAATTCTATCTTCTTTTCTTACTTCACTTCCTCACTTTTCTAAATACTTATTACTTCTCAAAGCATACTCCTTAAAACTGAAACTCTATCTTCTTTTCTTACTTTACTTCTTCACTTTTCTAAATACTTATTACTTCTCAAAGAATACTCCTTAAAACTGAAACTCTATCTTCTTTTCTTACTTCACTTCCTCACTTTTCTAAATACTTATTACTTCTCAAAGCATACTCCTTAAAACTGAAATTCTATCTTCTTTTCTTACTTTACTTCCTCACTTTTCTAAATACTTATTACTTCTCAAAGCATACTCCTTAAAACTGAAACTCTATCTTCTTTTCTTACTTTACTTCTTCACTTTTCTAAATACTTATTACTTCTCAAAGAATACTCCCTAAAACTGAAACTCTATCTTCTTTTCTTACTTAACTTCTTCACTTTTCTAAATACTTATTACTTCTCAAAGCATACTCCTTAAAACTGAAACTCTATCTTCTTTTCTTACTTCACTTCTTCACTTTTCTAAATACTTATTACTTCTCAAAGCATACTCCTTAAAACTGAAACTCTATCTTCTTTTCTTACTTTACTTCTTCACTTTTCTAAATTCTCATTACTTCTCAAAGAATACTCCCTAAAACTAAATTCTTTCTTCTTTTCTTACTTCACTTCTTCACTTTTCTAAATACTTATTACATCTCAAAGAATACTCCCTAAAACTGAAATTCTATCTTCTTTTCTTACTTCACTTCTTCACTTTTCTAAATATTTATTACTTCTCAAAGCATACTCCTTAAAACTGAAATTCTATCTTCTTTTCTTACTTCACTTCTTCACTTTTCTAAATACTTATTACTTCTCAAAGCATACTCCTTAAAACTGAAACTCTATCTTCTTTTCTTACTTTACTTCTTCACTTTTCTAAATTCTCATTACTTCTCAAAGAATACTCCCTAAAACTAAATTCTTTCTTCTTTTCTTACTTCACTTCTTCACTTTTCTAAATTCTTATTACTTCTCAAAGCATACTCCTTAAAACTGAAATTCTATCTTCTTTTCTTACTTTACTTCTTCACTTTTCTAAATACTTATTACTTCTAAAAGCATACTCCTTAAAACTGAAACTCTATCTTCTTTTCTTACTTAACTTCTTCACTTTTCTAAATACTTATTACTTCTCAAAGCATACTCCTTAAAACTGAAATTCTTTCTTCTTTTCTTACTTCACTTCTTCACTTTTCTAAATACTTATTACTTCTCAAAGAATACTCCCTAAAACTGAAACTCTATCTTCTTTTCTTACTTCACTTCTTCACTTTTCTAAATACTTATTACTTCTCAAAGCATACTCCTTAAAACTGAAATTCTTTCTTCTTTTCTTACTTCACTTCTTCACTTTTCTAAATACTTATTACTTCTCAAAGAATACTCCCTAAAACTGAAACTCTATCTTCTTTTCTTACTTCACTTCTTCACTTTTCTAAATTCTTATTACTTCTCAAAGAATACTCCCTAAAACTGAAACTCTATCTTCTTTTCTTACTTCACTTCTTCGCTTTTCTAAATACTTATTACTTCTCTAGCATACTCCTTAAAACTGAAATTCTATCTTCTTTTCTTACTTCACTTCTTCACTTTTCTAAATACTTATTACTTCTCAAAGCATACTCCTTAAAACTGAAATTCTATCTTCTTTTCTTACTTCACTTCTTTGCTTTTCTAAATACTTATTACTTCTCAAAGCATACTCCTTAAAACTGAAATTCTATCTTCTTTTCTTACTTCACTTCTTCACTTTTCTAAATACTTATTACTTATCAAAGAATACTCCCTAAAACTGAAACTCTATCTTCTTTTCTTACTTCACTTCTTCGCTTTTCTAAATACTTATTACTTATCAAAGAATACTCCCTAAAACTGAAACTCTATCTTCTTTTCTTACTTCACTTCTTCGCTTTTCTAAATACTTATTACTTCTCTAGCATACTCCTTAAAACTGAAATTCTATCTTCTTTTCTTACTTCACTTCTTCACTTTTCTAAATACTTATTACTTCTCAAAGCATACTCCTTAAAACTGAAATTCTATCTTCTTTTCTTACTTCACTTCTTCACTTTTCTAAATTCTTATTACTTCTCAAAGAATACTCCTTAAAACTGAAATTCTATCTTCTTTTCTTACTTTACTTCTTCACTTTTCTAAATACTTATTACTTCTCAAAGCATACTCTTTAAAACTGAAATTCTATCTTCTTTTCTTACTTTACTTCCTCACTTTTCTAAATACTTATTACTTCTCAAAGAATACTCCTTAAAACTGAAACTCTATCTTCTTTTCTTACTTCACTTCCTCACTTTTCTAAATACTTATTACTTCTCAAAGCATACTCCTTAAAACTGAAACTCTATCTTCTTTTCTTACTTTACTTCTTCACTTTTCTAAATACTTATTACTTCTCAAAGCATACTCCTTAAAACTGAAATTCTATCTTCTTTTCTTACTTTACTTCCTCACTTTTCTAAATACTTATTACTTCTAAAAGCATACTCTTTAAAACTGAAATTCTATCTTCTTTTCTTACTTCACTTCATCACTTTTCTAAATACTTATTACTTCTCAAAGCATACTCCTTAAAACTGAAATTCTATCTTCTTTTCTTACTTCACTTCCTCACTTTTCTAAATTCTTATTACTTCTCAAAGCATACTGCTTAAAACTGAAATTCTTTCTTCTTTTCTTACTTTACTTCTTTACTTTTCTAAATACTTATTACTTCTCAAAGCATACTCCTTAAAACTGAAATTCTATCTTCTTTTCTTACTTTACTTCCTCACTTTTCTAAATACTTATTACTTCTCAAAGAATACTCCTTAAAACTGAAATTCTATCTTCTTTTCTTACTTTACTTCTTCACTTTTCAAAATACTTATTACTTCTCAAAGCATACTCCTTAAAACTGAAATTCTATCTTCTTTTCTTACTTCACTTCTTCACTTTTCTAAATACTTATTACTTCTCAAAGCATACTCCTTAAAACTGAAACTCTATCTTCTTTTCTTACTTTACTTCCTCACTTTTCTAAATTCTTATTACTTATCAAAGAATACTCCCTAAAACTGAAATTCTATCTTCTTTTCTTACTTTACTTCTTCACTTTTCTAAATACTTATTACTTCTCAAAGCATACTCCTTAAAACTGAAATTCTATCTTCTTTTCTTACTTTACTTCTTCACTTTTCAAAATACTTATTACTTCTCAAAGCATACTCCTTAAAACTGAAATTCTATCTTCTTTTCTTACTTCACTTCTTCACTTTTCTAAATACTTATTACTTCTCAAAGCATACTCCTTAAAACTGAAACTCTATCTTCTTTTCTTACTTTACTTCCTCACTTTTCTAAATACTTATTACTTATCAAAGAATACTCCCTAAAACTGAAATTCTATCTTCTTTTCTTACTTTACTTCTTCACTTTTCTAAATACTTATTACTTCTCAAAGCATACTCCTTAAAACTGAAATTCTATCTTCTTTTCTTACTTTACTTCCTCACTTTTCAAAATACTTATTACTTCTCAAAGCATACTCCTAAAAACTGAAACTCTATCTTCTTTTCTTACTTCACTTCATCACTTTTCTAAATACTTATTACTTCTCAAAGCATACTCCTTAAAACTGAAATTCTATCTTCTTTTCTTACTTTACTTCTTCACTTTTCTAAATACTTATTACTTCTCAAAGCATACTCCTTAAAACTGAAATTCTATCTTCTTTTCTTACTTTACTTCTTCACTTTTCAAAATACTTATTACTTCTCAAAGCATACTCCTTAAAACTGAAATTCTATCTTCTTTTCTTACTTTACTTCCTCACTTTTCTAAATACTTATTACTTCTCAAAGCATACTCCTTAAAACTGAAATTCTATCTTCTTTTCTTACTTTACTTCCTCACTTTTCTAAATACTTATTACTTCTCAAAGCATACTCCTTAAAACTGAAATTCTATCTTCTTTTCTTACTTTACTTCTTCACTTTTCAAAATACTTATTACTTCTCAAAGCATACTCCTTAAAACTGAAATTCTATCTTCTTTTCTTACTTTACTTCCTCACTTTTCTAAATACTTATTACTTCTCAAAGCATACTCCTTAAAACTGAAATTCTATCTTCTTTTCTTACTTTACTTCCTCACTTTTCTAAATACTTATTACTTCTCAAAGCATACTCCTTAAAACTGAAACTTTATCTTCTTTTCTTACTTCACTTCTTCACTTTTCTAAATACTTATTACTTCTCAAAGCATACTCCTTAAAACTGAAATTCTATCTTCTTTTCTTACTTCACTTCTTCACTTTTCTAAATACTTATTACTTCTCAAAGCATACTCCTTAAAACTGAAATTCTTTATTCTTTTCTTACTTCACTTCTTCACTTTTCTAAATTCTTATTACTTCTCAAAGCATACTCCTTAAAACTGAAATTCTATCTTCTTTTCTTACTTTACTTCTTCACTTTTCTAAATTCTTATTACTTCTCAAAGAATACTCCCTAAAACTAAATTCTTTCTTCTTTTCTTACTTCACTTCTTCACTTTTCTAAATACTTATTACTTCTCAAAGCATACTCCTTAAAACTGAAATTCTATCTTCTTTTCTTACTTCACTTCTTCACTTTTCTAAATACTTATTACTTCTCAAAGCATACTCCTTAAAACTAAATTCTATCTTCTTTTCTTACTTTACTTCTTCACTTTTCTAAATACTTATTACTTCTCAAAGAATACTCCTTAAAACTGAAATTCTATCTTCTTTTCTTACTTCACTTCTTCACTTTTCTAAATTCTTATTACTTCTCAAAGCATACTCCTTAAAACTGAAACTCTATCTTCTTTTCTTACTTCACTTCTTCACTTTTCTAAATTCTTATTACTTCTCAAAGCATACTCCTTAAAACTGAAACTCTATCTTCCTTTCTTACTTCACTTCTTCACTTTTCTAAATTCTTATTACTTCTCAAAGCATACTCCTTAAAACTGAAATTCTATCTTCTTTTCTTACTTTACTTCTTCACTTTTCAAAATACTTATTACTTCTCAAAGCATACTCCCTAAAACTGAAACTCTATCTTCTTTTCTTACTTAACTTCTTCACTTTTCTAAATACTTATTACTTCTCAAAGCATACTCCTTAAAACTGAAATTCTTTCTTCTTTTCTTACTTCACTTCTTCACTTTTCTAAATACTTATCACTTCTCAAAGCATACTCCTTAAAACTGAAACTCTATCTTCTTTTCTTACTTTACTTCCTCACTTTTCTAAATACTTATTACTTCTCAAAGAATACTCCCTAAAACTGAAACTCTATCTTCTTTTCTTACTTCACTTCTTCGCTTTTCTAAATACTTATTACTTCTCAAAGCATACTCCTTAAAACTGAAACTCTATCTTCTTTTCTTACTTAACTTCTTCACTTTTCTAAATACTTATTACTTCTCAAAGCATACTCCTTAAAACTGAAATTCTATCTTCTTTTCTTACTTCACTTCTTCACTTTTCTAAATTCTTATTACTTCTAAAAGCATACTCCTTAAAACTGAAACTCTATCTTCTTTTCTTACTTCACTTCTTCACTTTTCTAAATTCTTATTACTTCTCAAAGCATACTCCTTAAAACTGAAACTCTATCTTCCTTTCTTACTTCACTTCTTCACTTTTCTAAATACTTATTACTTCTCAAAGAATACTCCCTAAAACTGAAACTCTATCTTCTTTTCTTACTTCACTTCCTCACTTTTCTAAATACTTATTACTTCTCAAAGCATACTCCTTAAAACTGAAACTCTATCTTCTTTTCTTACTTTACTTCTTCACTTTTCTAAATACTTATTACTTCTCAAAGCATACTCCTTAAAACTGAAATTCTATCTTCTTTTCTTACTTCACTTCTTCACTTTTCTAAATTCTTATTACTTCTAAAAGCATACTCCTTAAAACTGAAACTCTATCTTCTTTTCTTACTTAACTTCTTCACTTTTCTAAATACTTATTACTTCTCAAAGAATACTCCCTAAAACTGAAATTCTATCTTCTTTTCTTACTTTACTTCTTCACTTTTCTAAATACTTATTACTTCTCAAAGCATACTCCTTAAAACTGAAATTCTATCTTCTTTTCTTACTTCACTTCTTCACTTTTCTAAATACTTATTACTTCTCAAAGCATACTCTTTAAAACTGAAATTCTATCTTCTTTTCTTACTTTACTTCCTCACTTTTCTAAATACTTATTACTTCTCAAAGCATACTCCTTAAAACTAAATTCTTTCTTCTTTTTTTACTTCACTTCTTCACTTTTCTAAATTCTTATTACTTCTCAAAGAATACTCCCTAAAACTGAAACTCTATCTTCTTTTCTTACTTCACTTCCTCACTTTTCAAAATACTTATTACTTCTAAAAGCATACTCTTTAAAACTGAAATTCTATCTTCTTTTCTTACTTCACTTCTTCACTTTTCTAAATACTTATTACTTCTCTAGCATACTCCTTAAAACTGAAACTCTATCTTCTTTTCTTACTTCACTTCCTCACTTTTCTAAATACTTATTACTTCTCTAGCATACTCCTTAAAACTGAAATTCTTTCTTCTTTTCTTACTTAACTTCTTCACTTTTCTAAATACTTATTACTTCTCAAAGCATACTCCCTAAAACTGAAACTCTATCTTCTTTTCTTACTTCACTTCTTCACTTTTCTAAATACTTATTACTTCTCAAAGCATACTCCTTAAAACTGAAATTCTATCTTCTTTTCTTACTTCACTTCCTCACTTTTCTAAATACTTATTACTTATCAAAGAATACTCCCTAAAACTGAAATTCTATCTTCTTTTCTTACTTTACTTCTTCACTTTTCTAAATACTTATTACTTCTCAAAGCATACTCCCTAAAACTGAAACTCTATCTTCTTTTCTTACTTTACTTCCTCACTTTTCAAAATACTTATTACTTCTCAAAGCATACTCCTAAAAACTGAAACTCTATCTTCTTTTCTTACTTCACTTCTTCACTTTTCTAAATACTTATTACTTCTCAAAGCATACTCCTTAAAACTGAAATTCTATCTTCTTTTCTTACTTCACTTCCTCACTTTTCTAAATACTTATTACTTCTCAAAGAATACTCCCTAAAACTGAAACTCTATCTTCTTTTCTTACTTAACTTCTTCACTTTTCTAAATACTTATTACTTCTCAAAGCATACTCCTTAAAACTGAAACTCTATCTTCTTTTCTTACTTAACTTCTTCACTTTTCTAAATACTTATTACTTCTCAAAGAATACTCCCTAAAACTGAAACTCTATCTTCTTTTCTTACTTAACTTCTTCACTTTTCTAAATACTTATTACTTCTCAAAGAATACTCCCTAAAACTGAAACTCTATCTTCTTTTCTTACTTTACTTCTTCACTTTTCAAAATACTTATTACTTCTCAAAGCATACTCCTTAAAACTGAAATTCTATCTTCTTTTCTTACTTCACTTCTTCACTTTTCTAAATACTTATTACTTCTCAAAGCATACTCCTTAAAACTGAAATTCTATCTTCTTTTCTTACTTCACTTCTTCACTTTTCTAAATACTTATTACTTCTCAAAGCATACTCTTTAAAACTGAAATTCTATCTTCTTTTCTTACTTTACTTCCTCACTTTTCTAAATACTTATTACTTCTCAAAGAATACTCCTTAAAACTGAAACTCTATCTTCTTTTCTTACTTCACTTCCTCACTTTTCTAAATACTTATTACTTCTCAAAGAATACTCCCTAAAACTGAAACTCTATCTTCTTTTCTTACTTAACTTCTTCACTTTTCTAAATACTTATTACTTCTCAAAGCATACTCCTTAAAACTGAAATTCTTTCTTCTTTTCTTACTTCACTTCTTCACTTTTCTAAATACTTATTACTTCTCAAAGAATACTCCCTAAAACTGAAACTCTATCTTCTTTTCTTACTTCACTTCTTCACTTTTCTAAATACTTATTACTTATCAAAGAATACTCCCTAAAACTGAAACTCTATCTTCTTTTCTTACTTCACTTCTTCGCTTTTCTAAATACTTATTACTTCTCTAGCATACTCCTTAAAACTGAAATTCTATCTTCTTTTCTTACTTCACTTCTTCACTTTTCTAAATATTTATTACTTCTAAAAGCATACTCCTTAAAACTGAAATTCTATCTTCTTTTCTTACTTCACTTCTTCACTTTTCTAAATACTTATTACTTCTCAAAGCATACTCTTTAAAACTGAAATTCTATCTTCTTTTCTTACTTTACTTCTTCACTTTTCTAAATACTTATTACTTCTCAAAGCATACTCCTTAAAACTGAAACTCTATCTTCTTTTCTTACTTTACTTCTTCACTTTTCAAAATACTTATTACTTCTCAAAGCATACTCCTTAAAACTGAAACTCTATCTTCTTTTCTTACTTTACTTCTTCACTTTTCTAAATACTTATTACTTCTCAAAGAATACTCCTTAAAACTGAAACTCTATCTTCTTTTCTTACTTCACTTCTTCACTTTTCTAAATTCTTATTACTTCTCAAAGAATACTCCCTAAAACTGAAACTCTATCTTCTTTTCTTACTTCACTTCTTCACTTTTCTAAATACTTATTACTTCTCTAGCATACTCCTTAAAACTGAAATTCTATCTTCTTTTCTTACTTCACTTCCTCACTTTTCTAAATACTTATTACTTCTCAAAGCATACTCCTTAAAACTGAAACTCTATCTTCTTTTCTTACTTCACTTCTTCGCTTTTCTAAATACTTATTACTTCTCAAAGAATACTCCCTAAAACTGAAATTCTATCTTCTTTTCTTACTTCACTTCCTCACTTTTCTAAATACTTATTACTTCTCAAAGCATACTCCTTAAAACTGAAATTCTATCTTCTTTTCTTACTTTACTTCCTCACTTTTCTAAATACTTATTACTTCTCAAAGCATACTCCTTAAAACTGAAACTCTATCTTCTTTTCTTACTTTACTTCTTCACTTTTCTAAATACTTATTACTTCTCAAAGAATACTCCCTAAAACTGAAACTCTATCTTCTTTTCTTACTTAACTTCTTCACTTTTCTAAATACTTATTACTTCTCAAAGCATACTCCTTAAAACTGAAATTCTTTCTTCTTTTCTTACTTCACTTCTTCACTTTTCTAAATACTTATCACTTCTCAAAGCATACTCCTTAAAACTGAAATTCTATCTTCTTTTCTTACTTTACTTCTTCACTTTTCTAAATACTTATTACTTCTCAAAGCATACTCCTTAAAACTGAAATTCTATCTTCTTTTCTTACTTTACTTCTTCACTTTTCTAAATACTTATTACATCTCAAAGAATACTCCCTAAAACTGAAATTCTATCTTCTTTTCTTACTTCACTTCTTCACTTTTCTAAATTCTTATTACTTCTCAAAGAATACTCCCTAAAACTGAAACTCTATCTTCTTTTCTTACTTTACTTCTTCACTTTTCTAAATACTTATTACTTCTCAAAGCATACTCCTTAAAACTGAAACTCTATCTTCTTTTCTTACTTAACTTCTTCACTTTTCTAAATACTTATTACTTCTCAAAGAATACTCCCTAAAACTGAAATTCTATCTTCTTTTCTTACTTTACTTCTTCACTTTTCTAAATACTTATTACTTCTCAAAGCATACTCCTTAAAACTGAAACTCTATCTTCTTTTCTTACTTTACTTCCTCACTTTTCTAAATTCTTATTACTTCTCAAAGAATACTCCCTAAAACTGAAACTCTATCTTCTTTTCTTACTTTACTTCTTCACTTTTCTAAATACTTATTACTTCTCAAAGCATACTCCTTAAAACTGAAACTCTATCTTCTTTTCTTACTTCACTTCTTCACTTTTCTAAATTCTTATTACTTCTCAAAGAATACTCCCTAAAACTGAAACTCTATCTTCTTTTCTTACTTAACTTCTTCACTTTTCTAAATACTTATTACTTCTCAAAGCATACTCCTTAAAACTGAAACTCTATCTTCTTTTCTTACTTTACTTCTTCACTTTTCTAAATACTTATTACATCTCAAAGAATACTCCCTAAAACTGAAATTCTATCTTCTTTTCTTACTTCACTTCTTCACTTTTCTAAATTCTTATTACTTCTCAAAGAATACTCCCTAAAACTGAAACTCTATCTTCTTTTCTTACTTAACTTCTTCACTTTTCTAAATACTTATTACTTCTCAAAGCATACTCCTTAAAACTGAAATTCTATCTTCTTTTCTTACTTTACTTCTTCACTTTTCTAAATACTTATTACATCTCAAAGAATACTCCCTAAAACTGAAATTCTATCTTCTTTTCTTACTTCACTTCTTCACTTTTCTAAATTCTTATTACTTCTCAAAGAATACTCCCTAAAACTGAAACTCTATCTTCTTTTCTTACTTTACTTCTTCACTTTTCTAAATACTTATTACTTCTCAAAGCATACTCCTTAAAACTGAAACTCTATCTTCTTTTCTTACTTAACTTCTTCACTTTTCTAAATACTTATTACTTCTCAAAGAATACTCCCTAAAACTGAAATTCTATCTTCTTTTCTTACTTTACTTCTTCACTTTTCTAAATACTTATTACTTCTCAAAGCATACTCCTTAAAACTGAAACTCTATCTTCTTTTCTTACTTTACTTCCTCACTTTTCTAAATTCTTATTACTTCTCAAAGAATACTCCCTAAAACTGAAACTCTATCTTCTTTTCTTACTTTACTTCTTCACTTTTCTAAATACTTATTACTTCTCAAAGCATACTCCTTAAAACTGAAACTCTATCTTCTTTTCTTACTTCACTTCTTCACTTTTCTAAATTCTTATTACTTCTCAAAGAATACTCCCTAAAACTGAAACTCTATCTTCTTTTCTTACTTAACTTCTTCACTTTTCTAAATACTTATTACTTCTCAAAGCATACTCCTTAAAACTGAAACTCTATCTTCTTTTCTTACTTTACTTCCTCACTTTTCTAAATACTTATTACTTCTAAAAGCATACTCTTTAAAACTGAAATTCTATCTTCTTTTCTTACTTCACTTCTTCACTTTTCTAAATACTTATTACTTCTCAAAGCATACTCCTTAAAACTGAAATTCTATCTTCTTTTCTTACTTTACTTCTTCACTTTTCTAAATACTTATTACTTCTCAAAGCATACTCCTTAAAACTGAAATTCTATCTTCTTTTCTTACTTCACTTCCTCACTTTTCTAAATACTTATTACTTCTCAAAGAATACTCCCTAAAACTGAAACTCTATCTTCTTTTCTTACTTCACTTCTTCACTTTTCTAAATACTTATTACTTCTCAAAGCATACTCCTTAAAACTGAAATTCTATCTTCTTTTCTTACTTTACTTCCTCACTTTTCTAAATACTTATTACTTCTCAAAGAATACTCCCTAAAACTGAAACTCTATCTTCTTTTCTTACTTCACTTCTTCACTTTTCTAAATACTTATTACTTCTCAAAGCATACTCCTTAAAACTGAAATTCTATCTTCTTTTCTTACTTTACTTCCTCACTTTTCTAAATACTTATTACTTCTCAAAGAATACTCCCTAAAACTGAAACTCTATCTTCTTTTCTTACTTCACTTCTTCACTTTTCTAAATACTTATTACTTCTCAAAGCATACTCCTTAAAACTGAAACTCTATCTTCTTTTCTTACTTTACTTCCTCACTTTTCAAAATACTTATTACTTCTCAAAGCATACTCATTAAAACTGAAACTCTATCTTCTTTTATTACTTCACTTCCTCACTTTTCAAAATACTTATTACTTCTAAAAGCATACTCTTTAAAACTGAAATTCTATCTTCTTTTCTTACTTTACTTCCTCACTTTTCAAAATACTTATTACTTCTCAAAGCATACTCCTTAAAACTGAAACTCTATCTTCTTTTCTTACTTCACTTCCTCACTTTTCTAAATTCTTATTACTTCTCAAAGCATACTCTTTAAAACTGAAACTCTATCTTCTTTTCTTACTTAACTTCTTCACTTTTCTAAATACTTATTACTTCTCAAAGCATACTCCTTAAAACTGAAATTCTATCTTCTTTTCTTACTTTACTTCCTCACTTTTCTAAATTCTTATTACTTCTCAAAGAATACTCCCTAAAACTGAAACTCTATCTTCTTTTCTTACTTCACTTCTTCACTTTTCAAAATACTTATTACTTCTCAAAGCATACTCCTTAAAACTTAAACTCTATCTTCTTTTCTTACTTCACTTCTTCACTTTTCAAAATACTTATTACTTCTCAAAGCATACTCCTTAAAACTGAAACTCTATCTTCTTTTCTTACTTTACTTCCTCACTTTTCAAAATACTTATTACTTCTCAAAGCATACTCCTTAAAACTGAAACTCTATCTTCTTTTCTTACTTTACTTCCTCACTTTTCTAAATACTTATTACTTCTAAAAGCATACTCTTTAAAACTGAAATTCTATCTTCTTTTCTTACTTCACTTCCTCACTTTTCTAAATACTTATTACTTCTAAAAGCATACTCTTTAAAACTGAAATTCTATCTTCTTTTCTTACTTCACTTCTTCACTTTTCTAAATACTTATTACTTCTCAAAGCATACTCCTTAAAACTGAAATTCTATCTTCTTTTCTTACTTTACTTCTTCACTTTTCTAAATACTTATTACTTCTCAAAGCATACTCCTTAAAACTGAAATTCTATCTTCTTTTCTTACTTTACTTCCTCACTTTTCAAAATACTTATTACTTCTCAAAGCATACTCTTTAAAACTGAAATTCTATCTTCTTTTCTTACTTTACTTCTTCACTTTTCTAAATACTTATTACTTCTCAAAGCATACTCCTTAAAACTGAAACTCTATCTTCTTTTCTTACTTTACTTCTTCACTTTTCTAAATACTTATTACTTCTCAAAGAATACTCCTTAAAACTGAAATTCTATCTTCTTTTCTTACTTTACTTCTTCACTTTTCTAAATACTTATTACTTCTCAAAGCATACTCCTTAAAACTGAAATTCTATCTTCTTTTCTTACTTTACTTCCTCACTTTTCTAAATACTTATTACTTCTCAAAGCATACTCTTTAAAACTGAAATTCTATCTTCTTTTCTTACTTCACTTCATCACTTTTCTAAATACTTATTACTTCTCAAAGCATACTCCTTAAAACTGAAATTCTATCTTCTTTTCTTACTTCACTTCCTCACTTTTCTAAATTCTTATTACTTCTCAAAGCATACTCCTTAAAACTGAAACTCTATCTTCTTTTCTTACTTTACTTCCTCACTTTTCTAAATACTTATTACTTCTCAAAGCATACTCCTTAAAACTGAAACTCTATCTTCTTTTCTTAATTCACTTCCTCACTTTTCAAAATACTTATTACTTCTCAAAGCATACTCCTTAAAACTTAAACTCTATCTTCTTTTCTTACTTCACTTCTTCACTTTTTTAAATACTTATTACTTCTCAAAGAATACTCCCTAAAACTGAAACTCTATCTTCTTTTCTTACTTCACTTCCTCACTTTTCTAAATTCTTATTACATCTCAAAGCATACTCCTTAAAACTGAAATTCTATCTTCTTTTCTTACTTTACTTCCTCACTTTTCTAAATACTTATTACTTCTCAAAGCATACTCCTTAAAACTGAAACTCTATCTTCTTTTCTTACTTTACTTCCTCACTTTTCAAAATACTTATTACTTCTCAAAGCATACTCCTTAAAACTGAAACTCTATCTTCTTTTCTTACTTCACTTCCTCACTTTTCAAAATACTTATTACTTCTCAAAGCATACTCTTTAAAACTGAAATTCTATCTTCTTTTCTTACTTTACTTCTTCACTTTTCTAAATACTTATTACTTCTCAAAGCATACTCCTTAAAACTGAAACTCTATCTTCTTTTCTTACTTTACTTCCTCACTTTTCTAAATTCTTATTACTTCTCAAAGAATACTCCTTAAAACTGAAACTCTATCTTCTTTTCTTACTTCACTTCTTCACTTTTCTAAATACTTATTACTTCTCAAAGCATACTCCTTAAAACTGAAATTCTATCTTCTTTTCTTACTTTACTTCCTCACTTTTCTAAATACTTATTACTTCTCAAAGCATACTCCTTAAAACTGAAACTCTATCTTCTTTTCTTACTTTACTTCCTCACTTTTCTAAATTCTTATTACATCTCAAAGCATACTCTTTAAAACTGAAATTCTATCTTCTTTTCTTACTTCACTTCTTCACTTTTCTAAATACTTATTACTTCTCAAAGAATACTCCTTAAAACTGAAACTCTATCTTCTTTTCTTACTTCACTTCTTCACTTTTCTAAATACTTATTACTTCTCAAAGAATACTCCTTAAAACTGAAACTCTATCTTCTTTTCTTACTTCACTTCCTCACTTTTCAAAATACTTATTACTTCTCAAAGCATACTCCTTAAAACTTAAACTCTATCTTCTTTTCTTACTTCACTTCCTCACTTTTCTAAATACTTATTACTTCTCAAAGCATACTCCTTAAAACTGAAATTCTATCTTCTTTTCTTACTTTACTTCCTCACTTTTCTAAATACTTATTACTTCTAAAAGCATACTCTTTAAAACTGAAATTCTATCTTCTTTTCTTACTTCACTTCTTCACTTTTCTAAATACTTATTACTTCTCAAAGCATACTCCTTAAAACTGAAATTCTATCTTCTTTTCTTACTTTACTTCTTCACTTTTCTAAATACTTATTACTTCTCAAAGCATACTCCTTAAAACTGAAATTCTATCTTCTTTTCTTACTTCACTTCCTCACTTTTCTAAATACTTATTACTTCTCAAAGAATACTCCCTAAAACTGAAACTCTATCTTCTTTTCTTACTTCACTTCTTCACTTTTCTAAATACTTATTACTTCTCAAAGCATACTCCTTAAAACTGAAATTCTATCTTCTTTTCTTACTTTACTTCCTCACTTTTCTAAATACTTATTACTTCTCAAAGAATACTCCCTAAAACTGAAACTCTATCTTCTTTTCTTACTTCACTTCTTCACTTTTCTAAATACTTATTACTTCTCAAAGCATACTCCTTAAAACTGAAATTCTATCTTCTTTTCTTACTTTACTTCCTCACTTTTCTAAATACTTATTACTTCTCAAAGAATACTCCCTAAAACTGAAACTCTATCTTCTTTTCTTACTTCACTTCTTCACTTTTCTAAATACTTATTACTTCTCAAAGCATACTCCTTAAAACTGAAACTCTATCTTCTTTTCTTACTTTACTTCCTCACTTTTCAAAATACTTATTACTTCTCAAAGCATACTCATTAAAACTGAAACTCTATCTTCTTTTATTACTTCACTTCCTCACTTTTCAAAATACTTATTACTTCTAAAAGCATACTCTTTAAAACTGAAATTCTATCTTCTTTTCTTACTTTACTTCCTCACTTTTCAAAATACTTATTACTTCTCAAAGCATACTCCTTAAAACTGAAACTCTATCTTCTTTTCTTACTTCACTTCCTCACTTTTCTAAATTCTTATTACTTCTCAAAGCATACTCTTTAAAACTGAAACTCTATCTTCTTTTCTTACTTAACTTCTTCACTTTTCTAAATACTTATTACTTCTCAAAGCATACTCCTTAAAACTGAAACTCTATCTTCTTTTCTTACTTTACTTCCTCACTTTTCTAAATTCTTATTACTTCTCAAAGAATACTCCCTAAAACTGAAACTCTATCTTCTTTTCTTACTTCACTTCTTCACTTTTCAAAATACTTATTACTTCTCAAAGCATACTCCTTAAAACTTAAACTCTATCTTCTTTTCTTACTTCACTTCTTCACTTTTCAAAATACTTATTACTTCTCAAAGCATACTCCTTAAAACTGAAACTCTATCTTCTTTTCTTACTTTACTTCCTCACTTTTCAAAATACTTATTACTTCTCAAAGCATACTCCTTAAAACTGAAACTCTATCTTCTTTTCTTACTTTACTTCCTCACTTTTCTAAATACTTATTACTTCTAAAAGCATACTCTTTAAAACTGAAATTCTATCTTCTTTTCTTACTTCACTTCCTCACTTTTCTAAATACTTATTACTTCTAAAAGCATACTCTTTAAAACTGAAATTCTATCTTCTTTTCTTACTTCACTTCTTCACTTTTCTAAATACTTATTACTTCTCAAAGCATACTCCTTAAAACTGAAATTCTATCTTCTTTTCTTACTTTACTTCTTCACTTTTCTAAATACTTATTACTTCTCAAAGCATACTCCTTAAAACTGAAATTCTATCTTCTTTTCTTACTTTACTTCCTCACTTTTCAAAATACTTATTACTTCTCAAAGCATACTCTTTAAAACTGAAATTCTATCTTCTTTTCTTACTTTACTTCTTCACTTTTCTAAATACTTATTACTTCTCAAAGCATACTCCTTAAAACTGAAACTCTATCTTCTTTTCTTACTTTACTTCTTCACTTTTCTAAATACTTATTACTTCTCAAAGAATACTCCTTAAAACTGAAATTCTATCTTCTTTTCTTACTTTACTTCTTCACTTTTCTAAATACTTATTACTTCTCAAAGCATACTCCTTAAAACTGAAATTCTATCTTCTTTTCTTACTTTACTTCCTCACTTTTCTAAATACTTATTACTTCTCAAAGCATACTCTTTAAAACTGAAATTCTATCTTCTTTTCTTACTTCACTTCATCACTTTTCTAAATACTTATTACTTCTCAAAGCATACTCCTTAAAACTGAAATTCTATCTTCTTTTCTTACTTCACTTCCTCACTTTTCTAAATTCTTATTACTTCTCAAAGCATACTCCTTAAAACTGAAACTCTATCTTCTTTTCTTACTTTACTTCCTCACTTTTCTAAATACTTATTACTTCTCAAAGCATACTCCTTAAAACTGAAACTCTATCTTCTTTTCTTAATTCACTTCCTCACTTTTCAAAATACTTATTACTTCTCAAAGCATACTCCTTAAAACTTAAACTCTATCTTCTTTTCTTACTTCACTTCTTCACTTTTTTAAATACTTATTACTTCTCAAAGAATACTCCCTAAAACTGAAACTCTATCTTCTTTTCTTACTTCACTTCCTCACTTTTCTAAATTCTTATTACATCTCAAAGCATACTCCTTAAAACTGAAATTCTATCTTCTTTTCTTACTTTACTTCCTCACTTTTCTAAATACTTATTACTTCTCAAAGCATACTCCTTAAAACTGAAACTCTATCTTCTTTTCTTACTTTACTTCCTCACTTTTCAAAATACTTATTACTTCTCAAAGCATACTCCTTAAAACTGAAACTCTATCTTCTTTTCTTACTTCACTTCCTCACTTTTCAAAATACTTATTACTTCTCAAAGCATACTCTTTAAAACTGAAATTCTATCTTCTTTTCTTACTTTACTTCTTCACTTTTCTAAATACTTATTACTTCTCAAAGCATACTCCTTAAAACTGAAACTCTATCTTCTTTTCTTACTTTACTTCCTCACTTTTCTAAATTCTTATTACTTCTCAAAGAATACTCCTTAAAACTGAAACTCTATCTTCTTTTCTTACTTCACTTCTTCACTTTTCTAAATACTTATTACTTCTCAAAGCATACTCCTTAAAACTGAAATTCTATCTTCTTTTCTTACTTTACTTCCTCACTTTTCTAAATACTTATTACTTCTCAAAGCATACTCCTTAAAACTGAAACTCTATCTTCTTTTCTTACTTTACTTCCTCACTTTTCTAAATTCTTATTACATCTCAAAGCATACTCTTTAAAACTGAAATTCTATCTTCTTTTCTTACTTCACTTCTTCACTTTTCTAAATACTTATTACTTCTCAAAGAATACTCCTTAAAACTGAAACTCTATCTTCTTTTCTTACTTCACTTCTTCACTTTTCTAAATACTTATTACTTCTCAAAGAATACTCCTTAAAACTGAAACTCTATCTTCTTTTCTTACTTCACTTCCTCACTTTTCAAAATACTTATTACTTCTCAAAGCATACTCCTTAAAACTTAAACTCTATCTTCTTTTCTTACTTCACTTCCTCACTTTTCTAAATACTTATTACTTCTCAAAGCATACTCCTTAAAACTGAAATTCTATCTTCTTTTCTTACTTTACTTCCTCACTTTTCTAAATACTTATTACTTCTAAAAGCATACTCTTTAAAACTGAAATTCTATCTTCTTTTCTTACTTCACTTCATCACTTTTCTAAATACTTATTACTTCTCAAAGCATACTCCTTAAAACTGAAATTCTATCTTCTTTTCTTACTTCACTTCCTCACTTTTCTAAATTCTTATTACTTCTAAAAGCATACTCTTTAAAACTGAAATTCTATCTTCTTTTCTTACTTCACTTCTTCACTTTTCTAAATACTTATTACTTCTCAAAGCATACTCCTTAAAACTGAAATTCTATCTTCTTTTCTTACTTTACTTCTTCACTTTTCTAAATACTTATTACTTCTCAAAGCATACTCCTTAAAACTGAAATTCTATCTTCTTTTCTTACTTTACTTCCTCACTTTTCAAAATACTTATTACTTCTCAAAGCATACTCTTTAAAACTGAAATTCTATCTTCTTTTCTTACTTTACTTCTTCACTTTTCTAAATACTTATTACTTCTCAAAGCATACTCCTTAAAACTGAAACTCTATCTTCTTTTCTTACTTTACTTCTTCACTTTTCTAAATACTTATTACTTCTCAAAGAATACTCCTTAAAACTGAAACTCTATCTTCTTTTCTTACTTTACTTCCTCACTTTTCAAAATACTTATTACTTCTCTAGCATACTCCTTAAAACTGAAATTCTATCTTCTTTTCTTACTTCACTTCCTCACTTTTCAAAATACTTATTACTTCTCAAAGCATACTCCTTAAAACTGAAATTCTATCTTCTTTTCTTACTTTACTTCCTCACTTTTCTAAATACTTATTACTTCTCAAAGCATACTCCTTAAAACTGAAACTCTATCTTCTTTTCTTACTTTACTTCCTCACTTTTCAAAATACTTATTACTTCTCAAAGCATACTCCTTAAAACTTAAACTCTATCTTCTTTTCTTACTTCACTTCATCACTTTTCTAAATACTTATTACTTCTCAAAGAATACTCCCTAAAACTGAAATTCTATCTTCTTTTCTTACTTCACTTCTTCACTTTTCTAAATACTTATTACTTCTCAAAGCATACTCCTTAAAACTGAAATTCTATCTTCTTTTCTTACTTTACTTCCTCACTTTTCTAAATACTTATTACTTCTCAAAGCATACTCCTTAAAACTTAAACTCTATCTTCTTTTCTTACTTCACTTCCTCACTTTTCAAAATACTTATTACTTCTCAAAGCATACTCCTTAAAACTTAAACTCTATCTTCTTTTCTTACTTCACTTCTTCACTTTTCTAAATACTTATTACTTCTCAAAGAATACTCCCTAAAACTGAAACTCTATCTTCTTTTCTTACTTCACTTCCTCACTTTTCTAAATTCTTATTACATCTCAAAGCATACTCCTTAAAACTGAAACTCTATCTTCTTTTCTTACTTCACTTCTTCACTTTTCTAAATTCTTATTACATCTCAAAGCATACTCCTTAAAACTGAAACTCTATCTTCTTTTCTTACTTCACTTCTTCACTTTTCTAAATACTTATTACTTCTCAAAGCATACTCCTTAAAACTCAAATTCTATCTTCTTTTCTTACTTTACTTCTTCACTTTTCAAAATACTTATTACTTCTCAAAGCATACTCCTTAAAACTGAAATTCTATCTTCTTTTCTTACTTCACTTCTTCACTTTTCTAAATACTTATTACTTCTCAAAGCATACTCCTTAAAACTTAAACTCTATCTTCTTTTCTTACTTCACTTCCTCACTTTTCAAAATACTTATTACTTCTCAAAGCATACTCTTTAAAACTGAAATTCTATCTTCTTTTCTTACTTCACTTCCTCACTTTTCTAAATTCTTATTACATCTCAAAGCATACTCCTTAAAACTGAAACTCTATCTTCTTTTCTTACTTCACTTCTTCACTTTTCTAAATACTTATTACTTCTCAAAGAATACTCCCTAAAACTGAAACTCTATCTTCTTTTCTTACTTCACTTCCTCACTTTTCTAAATTCTTATTACATCTCAAAGCATACTCTTTAAAACTGAAATTCTATCTTCTTTTCTTACTTCACTTCTTCACTTTTCTAAATACTTATTACTTCTCAAAGAATACTCCTTAAAACTGAAACTCTATCTTCTTTTCTTACTTCACTTCCTCACTTTTCTAAATTCTTATTACTTCTCTAGCATACTCCTTAAAACTGAAATTCTATCTTCTTTTCTTACTTTACTTCCTCACTTTTCTAAATTCTTATTACTTCTCAAAGCATACTCATTCAAACTGAAACTCTATCTTCTTTTCTTACTTCACTTCCTCACTTTTCAAAATACTTATTACTTCTCAAAGCATACTCTTTAAAACTGAAATTCTATCTTCTTTTCTTACTTCACTTCTTCACTTTTCTAAATACTTATTACTTCTCAAAGCATACTCCTTAAAACTGAAATTCTATCTTCTTTTCTTACTTTACTTCCTCACTTTTCTAAATTCTTATTACTTCTCAAAGAATACTCCTTAAAACTGAAATTCTATCTTCTTTTCTTACTTAACTTCTTCACTTTTCTAAATATTTATTACTTCTCAAAGCATACTCCTTAAAACTGAAATTCTATCTTCTTTTCTTACTTTACTTCTTCACTTTTCAAAATACTTATTACTTCTCAAAGCATACTCCTTAAAAACTGAAATTCTATCTTCTTTTCTTACTTTACTTCTTCACTTTTATAAATACTTATTACTTCTCAAAGCATACTCCTTAAAACTGAAATTCTTTCTTCTTTTCTTACTTTACTTCCTCACTTTTCTAAATTCTTATTACTTCTCAAAGAATACTCCTTAAAACTGAAACTCTATCTTCTTTTCTTACTTCACTTCTTCACTTTTCTAAATACTTATTACTTCTCAAAGCATACTCCTTAAAACTGAAATTC
>CAMPDV010002465.1:0-2500 GCA_946699065.1 Loxodes magnus
CTATTAGGTTACTACTTCTCGTTATAACTAGGTACTAATAGGTACTATTTTCTCGTTACAACTAGGTAATATTAGGTACAACAAGGTACTACTAGGTACTAATAAGTACTATTTCAAGGTACGACCTGGGTTCTACCTAGGTACTAATACTCGGTACAACTAGGTACTTATAGGTACTATTTCTCGTTATAAGTAGGTACTTTTAGGTACTACTTCTCGTTATAACTAGGTACTAATAGGTACTATTTTCTCGTTACAACTAGGTACTATTAGGTACAACAAGGTACTACTAGGTACTACTAGGTACGACTAGGTACGACTAGGTACGACTAGGTACTATTAGGTACTACTACTCGATACGACTAGGTTCTACTAGGTACTATTTCTCGTTATAACTAGGTACTATTAGGTACAACAAGGTACTACTAGGTACTACTAGGTACGACTAGGTACGACTAGGTACGACTAGGTACTATTAGGTACTACTACTCGATACGACTAGGTTCTACTAGGTACTATTTCTCGTTATAAACTAGGTACTATTAGGTACTACTTCTCGTTTATAACTAGGTACTATTAGGTACAACAAGGTACTACTAGGTACGATAAGGTACGACTAGGTACGACTAGGTACGACTAGGTACGACTAGGTACGACTAGGTACTATTAGGTACTACTACTCGATACGACTAGGTTCTACTAGGTACTATTTCTCGTTATAACTAGGTACTATTAGGTACTAATAGCTACTATTCCTCGTTATAACTACGTACTTATGGTACTATTAGGTACTACTACTCGGTACAAATAGGTACTAATAAGTACTATTTCTCGTTATAAACTAGGTACTAATAGGTACAACTAGGTACGACTAGGGTACAACTTCTCGGTACGAATAAGTTCTACTAGGTACTATTTCTCGTTATGACTAGGTACTTGTTGTACTTTTAGGTACTACTTCTCGTTACAAGTAGGTACTAAGAGATACTATTAGGTACAACTTCTCGTATAACTAGGTACTATATGGTACTTTTTCTCGTATAACTAGGTACTATATAGTACTACTTCTCATTATAAACTAGATACTATTTTGTAATATATTGTACTATTTTGTACTACTAGTTATTTAAGTGAGTAATGCCCCAGCAGAGAGATAAAAGAAGAGATAGATCGAGTGACCATGGAAGAGTCTCAGCAGATCGTAAGGCAAGCTTACTCTCATGCGTACAACCCCAGGTCAATACTTAGTGGTCTACAAAGGATCTATCCTATCTACTTGTATGTGATGAGCCGTCCCTTATTCTGTTAACAGACATGGGGAGGGCTTGGGGATATAAAAAGTATTGTTTTCATAAGTAGATAGAAGGGCGTCGCTCCCAGATTAGATTCTGACTTAGAGGCGTTCAGTCATAATCTATGCAGATGGTAGCGTAGCCCACACGGGCTGCTCAAACCAATGGCGATACCAGAGATCTGGACCAACGGTTCCTCTCGTACTGAGTTGGACTACTGTGGCGACGCAGTGATCAGTAGGGTAAAACTAACCTGTCTCACGACGGTCTAAACCCAGCTCACGTTCCCTTTTGACGGGTGAACAATCCGACACTTGGTGAATTCTGCTTCACAATGATAGGAAGAGCCGACATCGAAGAATCAAAAAAGCAACGTCGCTATGAACGCTTGGCTGCCACAAGCCAGTTATCCCTGTGGTAATTTTTTCTGACACCTCTGGCTTAAAACTCGTAAAAGGCAAAGGATCGATAGGCCATGGTTTCCCAGTTCATCCTGACACTGAGAGGTTGAATGAAGCCAGCTTTTCCCCTTTTGGTCTGTGAGCGGTTTCTGTCCGCTCTGAGCTGGCCGTAGGACACCTGTGTTATCTTTTAACAGATGTGCCGCCCCAGCCAAACTCCCCACCTGGCGGTTTCTCCCACCCAGTTACATTGCTAGAAAGTTACTGCATGACAGGATAAGTAAAGCGACATTAAGAGTAGTGGTATTTCAAGATCGCGGCCTCCCACTTATTCTACGCCTCCTACGCCGCTCTACGCGCCAGACTAGAGTCAAACTCAACAGGGTCTTCTTTCCCCGCTGATCATGCCAAGCCCGTTCCCTTGGCTGTGGCTTCGCTAGGTAGTAGATAGGGACAGTAGGAATCTCGTTAATCCATTCATGCACGTCACTAATTAGATGACGAGGCATTTGGCTACCTTAAGAGAGTCATAGTTACTCCCGCCGTTTACCCGCGCTTCGTTGAATCTCATCACCTTGACATTCAGAGCACTGGGCAGAAATCACATTGTGTTAACATATCACCTTCACAATGCTTTGTTTTAATTAAACAGTCGGATTCCTCCTGCCGCTCCAGTTCTGAGGTGGCCATTCGCCGCAGGGCCGACCACCTTCGGTCATGGCGACAAAACTCCCACTTCCGTGAAAACTAAGTCACACAATCCCTCCAGTGGAGACTTCTGCCTGGCCCTCAGAGCCAATCTTTCTC
>CAMPDV010002465.1:7500-10000 GCA_946699065.1 Loxodes magnus
ACTACTAGGTACTAATAAGTACTATTTCAAGGTACGACTGGGTTCTACTAGGTACTAATACTCGGTACAACTAGGTACTTATAGGTACTATTTCTCGTTATAAGTAGGTACTTTTAGGTACTACTTCTCGTTATAACTAGGTACTAATAGGTACTATTTCTCGTTACAACTAGGTACTATTAGGTACAACAAGGTACTACTAGGTACTACTAGGTACGACTAGGTACGACTAGGTACGACTAGGTACTATTAGGTACTACTACTCGATACGACTAGGTTCTACTAGGTACTATTTCTCGTTATAACTAGGTACTATTAGGTACAACAAGGTACTACTAGGTACTACTAGGTACGACTAGGTACGACTAGGTACGACTAGGTACTATTAGGTACTACTACTCGATACGACTAGGTTCTACTAGGTACTATTTCTCGTTATAACTAGGTACTATTAGGTACTACTTCTCGTTATAACTAGGTACTATTAGGTACAACAAGGTACTACTAGGTACGATAAGGTACGACTAGGTACGACTAGGTACGACTAGGTACGACTAGGTACGACTAGGTACTATTAGGTACTACTACTCGATACGACTAGGTTCTACTAGGTACTATTTCTCGTTATAACTAGGTACTATTAGGTACTAATAGCTACTATTCCTCGTTATAACTACGTACTTATGGTACTATTAGGTACTACTACTCGGTACAAATAGGTACTAATAAGTACTATTTCTCGTTATAACTAGGTACTAATAGGTACAACTAGGTACGACTAGGTACAACTTCTCGGTACGAATAAGTTCTACTAGGTACTATTTCTCGTTATGACTAGGTACTTGTTGTACTTTTAGGTACTACTTCTCGTTACAAGTAGGTACTAAGAGATACTATTAGGTACAACTTCTCGTATAACTAGGTACTATATGGTACTTTTTCTCGTATAACTAGGTACTATATAGTACTACTTCTCATTATAACTAGATACTATTTTGTAATATATTGTACTATTTTGTACTACTAGTTATTTAAGTGAGTAATGCCCCAGCAGAGAGATAAAGAAGAGATAGATCGAGTGACCATGGAAGAGTCTCAGCAGATCGTAAGGCAAGCTTACTCTCATGCGTACAACCCCAGGTCAATACTTAGTGGTCTACAAAGGATCTATCCTATCTACTTGTATGTGATGAGCCGTCCTTATTCTGTTAACAGACATGGGGAGGGCTTGGGGATATAAAAAGTATTGTTTTCATAAGTAGATAGAAGGCGTCGCTCCCAGATTAGATTCTGACTTAGAGGCGTTCAGTCATAATCTATGCAGATGGTAGCGTAGCCACACGGGCTGCTCAACCAATGGCGATACCAGAGATCTGGACCAACGGTTCCTCTCGTACTGAGTTGGACTACTGTGGCGACGCAGTGATCAGTAGGGTAAAACTAACCTGTCTCACGACGGTCTAAACCCAGCTCACGTTCCCTTTTGACGGGTGAACAATCCGACACTTGGTGAATTCTGCTTCACAATGATAGGAAGAGCCGACATCGAAGAATCAAAAAGCAACGTCGCTATGAACGCTTGGCTGCCACAAGCCAGTTATCCCTGTGGTAATTTTTCTGACACCTCTGGCTTAAAACTCGTAAAAGGCAAAGGATCGATAGGCCATGGTTTCCCAGTTCATCCTGACACTGAGAGGTTGAATGAAGCCAGCTTTTCCCCTTTTGGTCTGTGAGCGGTTTCTGTCCGCTCTGAGCTGGCCGTAGGACACCTGTGTTATCTTTTAACAGATGTGCCGCCCCAGCCAAACTCCCCACCTGGCGGTTTCTCCCACCCAGTTACATTGCTAGAAAGTTACTGCATGACAGGATAAGTAAAGCGACATTAAGAGTAGTGGTATTTCAAGATCGCGGCCTCCCACTTATTCTACGCCTCCTACGCCGCTCTACGCGCCAGACTAGAGTCAAACTCAACAGGGTCTTCTTTCCCCGCTGATCATGCCAAGCCCGTTCCCTTGGCTGTGGCTTCGCTAGGTAGTAGATAGGGACAGTAGGAATCTCGTTAATCCATTCATGCACGTCACTAATTAGATGACGAGGCATTTGGCTACCTTAAGAGAGTCATAGTTACTCCCGCCGTTTACCCGCGCTTCGTTGAATCTCATCACCTTGACATTCAGAGCACTGGGCAGAAATCACATTGTGTTAACATATCACCTTCACAATGCTTTGTTTTAATTAAACAGTCGGATTCCTCCTGCCGCTCCAGTTCTGAGGTGGCCATTCGCCGCAGGGCCGACCACCTTCGGTCATGGCGACAAAACTCCCACTTCCGTGAAAACTAAGTCACACAATCCCTCCAGTGGAGACTTCTGCCTGGCCCTCAGAGCCAATCTTTCTCCCGAAGTTACAGATCTAATTTGCCGACTTCCCTTACCTACATTGTCCTATTGACTAGAGGCTGCTAACCTTGGAGACCTGCTGCGGTATAGGTACGAATACT
>CAMPDV010002465.1:15000-17500 GCA_946699065.1 Loxodes magnus
CTAGGTACTATTAGGTACTACTTCTCGTTATAACTAGGTACTAATAGATACTATTTCTCGTTACAACTAGGTACTATTAGGTACAACAAGGTACTACTAGGTACTAATAAGTACTATTTCAAGGTACGACTGGGTTCTACTAGGTACTAATACTCGGTACAACTAGGTACTTATAGGTACTATTTCTCGTTATAAGTAGGTACTTTTAGGTACTACTTCTCGTTATAACTAGGTACTAATAGGTACTATTTCTCGTTATAACTAGGTACTATTAGGTACTATTTCTCGTTATAACTAGGTACTAATAGGTACTATTTCTCGTTATAACTAGGTAATATTAGGTACAACAAGGTACTACTAGGTACTAATAAGTACTATTTCAAGGTACGACTGGGTTCTACTAGGTACTAATACTCGGTACAACTAGGTACTTATAGGTACTATTTCTCGTTATAAGTAGGTACTTTTAGGTACTACTTCTCGTTATAACTAGGTACTAATAGGTACTATTTCTCGTTACAACTAGGTACTATTAGGTACAACAAGGTACTACTAGGTACTACTAGGTACGACTAGGTACGACTAGGTACGACTAGGTACTATTAGGTACTACTACTCGATACGACTAGGTTCTACTAGGTACTATTTCTCGTTATAACTAGGTACTATTAGGTACTACTTCTCGTTATAACTAGGTACTATTAGGTACTATTAGGTACAACAAGGTACTACTAGGTACTACTAGGTACGACTAGGTACGACTAGGTACGACTAGGTACTATTAGGTACTACTACTCGATACGACTAGGTTCTACTAGGTACTATTTCTCGTTATAACTAGGTACTATTAGGTACTAATAGCTACTATTCCTCGTTATAACTACGTACTTATGGTACTATTAGGTACTACTACTCGGTACAAATAGGTACTAATAAGTACTATTTCTCGTTATAACTAGGTACTAATAGGTACAACTAGGTACGACTAGGTACAACTTCTCGGTACGAATAAGTTCTACTAGGTACTATTTCTCGTTATGACTAGGTACTTGTTGTACTTTTAGGTACTACTTCTCGTTACAAGTAGGTACTAAGAGATACTATTAGGTACAACTTCTCGTTATAACTAGGTACTATATGGTACTTTTTCTCGTATAACTAGGTACTATATAGTACTACTTCTCATTATAACTAGATACTATTTTGTAATATATTGTACTATTTTGTACTACTAGTTATTTAAGTGAGTAATGCCCCAGCAGAGAGATAAAGAAGAGATAGATCGAGTGACCATGGAAGAGTCTCAGCAGATCGTAAGGCAAGCTTACTCTCATGCGTACAACCCCAGGTCAATACTTAGTGGTCTACAAAGGATCTATCCTATCTACTTGTATGTGATGAGCCGTCCTTATTCTGTTAACAGACATGGGGAGGGCTTGGGGATATAAAAAGTATTGTTTTCATAAGTAGATAGAAGGCGTCGCTCCCAGATTAGATTCTGACTTAGAGGCGTTCAGTCATAATCTATGCAGATGGTAGCGTAGCCACACGGGCTGCTCAACCAATGGCGATACCAGAGATCTGGACCAACGGTTCCTCTCGTACTGAGTTGGACTACTGTGGCGACGCAGTGATCAGTAGGGTAAAACTAACCTGTCTCACGACGGTCTAAACCCAGCTCACGTTCCCTTTTGACGGGTGAACAATCCGACACTTGGTGAATTCTGCTTCACAATGATAGGAAGAGCCGACATCGAAGAATCAAAAAGCAACGTCGCTATGAACGCTTGGCTGCCACAAGCCAGTTATCCCTGTGGTAATTTTTCTGACACCTCTGGCTTAAAACTCGTAAAAGGCAAAGGATCGATAGGCCATGGTTTCCCAGTTCATCCTGACACTGAGAGGTTGAATGAAGCCAGCTTTTCCCCTTTTGGTCTGTGAGCGGTTTCTGTCCGCTCTGAGCTGGCCGTAGGACACCTGTGTTATCTTTTAACAGATGTGCCGCCCCAGCCAAACTCCCCACCTGGCGGTTTCTCCCACCCAGTTACATTGCTAGAAAGTTACTGCATGACAGGATAAGTAAAGCGACATTAAGAGTAGTGGTATTTCAAGATCGCGGCCTCCCACTTATTCTACGCCTCCTACGCCGCTCTACGCGCCAGACTAGAGTCAAACTCAACAGGGTCTTCTTTCCCCGCTGATCATGCCAAGCCCGTTCCCTTGGCTGTGGCTTCGCTAGGTAGTAGATAGGGACAGTAGGAATCTCGTTAATCCATTCATGCACGTCACTAATTAGATGACGAGGCATTTGGCTACCTTAAGAGAGTCATAGTTACTCCCGCCGTTTACCCGCGCTTCGTTGAATCTCATCACCTTGACATTCAGAGCACTGGGCAGAAATCACATTGTGTTAACATATCACCTTCACAATGCTTTGTTTTAATTAAACAGTCGGATTCCTCCTGCCGCTCCAGTTCTGAGGTGGCCATTCGCCGCAGGG
>CAMPDV010002465.1:22500-25000 GCA_946699065.1 Loxodes magnus
ACTACTTCTCGTTATAACTAGGTACTAATAGGTACTATTTCTCGTTACAACTAGGTACTATTAGGTACAACAAGGTACTACTAGGTACTAATAAGTACTATTTCAAGGTACGACTGGGTTCTACTAGGTACTAATACTCGGTACAACTAGGTACTTATAGGTACTATTTCTCGTTATAACTAGGTACTATTAGGTACTACTTCTCGTTATAACTAGGTACTAATAGGTACTATTTCTCGTTACAACTAGGTACTATTAGGTACAACAAGGTACTACTAGGTACTACTAGGTACGACTAGGTACGACTAGGTACGACTAGGTACTATTAGGTACTACTACTCGATACGACTAGGTTCTACTAGGTACTATTTCTCGTTATAACTAGGTACTATTAGGTACTACTTCTCGTTATAACTAGGTACTATTAGGTACAACAAGGTACTACTAGGTACGACTAGGTACGACTAGGTACGACTATGTACGACTAGGTACTATTAGGTACTACTACTCGATACGACTAGGTTCTACTAGGTACTATTTCTCGTTATAACTAGGTACTATTAGGTACTAATAGCTACTATTCCTCGTTATAACTACGTACTTATGGTACTATTAGGTACTACTACTCGGTACGAATAGGTACTAATAAGTACTATTTCTCGTTATAACTAGGTACTAATAGGTACAACTAGGTACGACTAGGTACAACTTCTCGGTACGACTAAGTTCTACTAGGTACTATTTCTCGTTATGACTAGGTACTTGTGGTACTTTTAGGTACTACTTCTCGTTACAAGTAGGTACTAAGAGATACTATTAGGTACAACTTCTCGTTATAACTAGGTACTATATGGTACTTTTTCTCGTATAACTAGGTACTATATAGTACTACTTCTCATTATAACTAGATACTATTTTGTAATATATTGTACTATTTTGTACTACTAGTTATTTAAGTGAGTAATGCCCCAGCAGAGAGATAAAGAAGAGATAGATCGAGTGACCATGGAAGAGTCTCAGCAGATCGTAAGGCAAGCTTACTCTCATGCGTACAACCCCAGGTCAATACTTAGTGGTCTACAAAGGATCTATCCTATCTACTTGTATGTGATGAGCCGTCCTTATTCTGTTAACAGACATGGGGAGGGCTTGGGGATATAAAAAGTATTGTTTTCATAAGTAGATAGAAGGCGTCGCTCCCAGATTAGATTCTGACTTAGAGGCGTTCAGTCATAATCTATGCAGATGGTAGCGTAGCCACACGGGCTGCTCAACCAATGGCGATACCAGAGATCTGGACCAACGGTTCCTCTCGTACTGAGTTGGACTACTGTGGCGACGCAGTGATCAGTAGGGTAAAACTAACCTGTCTCACGACGGTCTAAACCCAGCTCACGTTCCCTTTTGACGGGTGAACAATCCGACACTTGGTGAATTCTGCTTCACAATGATAGGAAGAGCCGACATCGAAGAATCAAAAAGCAACGTCGCTATGAACGCTTGGCTGCCACAAGCCAGTTATCCCTGTGGTAATTTTTCTGACACCTCTGGCTTAAAACTCGTAAAAGGCAAAGGATCGATAGGCCATGGTTTCCCAGTTCATCCTGACACTGAGAGGTTGAATGAAGCCAGCTTTTCCCCTTTTGGTCTGTGAGCGGTTTCTGTCCGCTCTGAGCTGGCCGTAGGACACCTGTGTTATCTTTTAACAGATGTGCCGCCCCAGCCAAACTCCCCACCTGGCGGTTTCTCCCACCCAGTTACATTGCTAGAAAGTTACTGCATGACAGGATAAGTAAAGCGACATTAAGAGTAGTGGTATTTCAAGATCGCGGCCTCCCACTTATTCTACGCCTCCTACGCCGCTCTACGCGCCAGACTAGAGTCAAACTCAACAGGGTCTTCTTTCCCCGCTGATCATGCCAAGCCCGTTCCCTTGGCTGTGGCTTCGCTAGGTAGTAGATAGGGACAGTAGGAATCTCGTTAATCCATTCATGCACGTCACTAATTAGATGACGAGGCATTTGGCTACCTTAAGAGAGTCATAGTTACTCCCGCCGTTTACCCGCGCTTCGTTGAATCTCATCACCTTGACATTCAGAGCACTGGGCAGAAATCACATTGTGTTAACATATCACCTTCACAATGCTTTGTTTTAATTAAACAGTCGGATTCCTCCTGCCGCTCCAGTTCTGAGGTGGCCATTCGCCGCAGGGCCGACCACCTTCGGTCATGGCGACAAAACTCCCACTTCCGTGAAAATTAAGTCACACAATCCCTCCAGTGGAGACTTCTGCCTGGCCCTCAGAGCCAATCTTTCTCCCGAAGTTACAGATCTAATTTGCCGACTTCCCTTACCTACATTGTCCTATTGACTAGAGGCTGCTAACCTTGGAGACCTGCTGCGGTATAGGTACGAATACTCCTACATATTACATGCCGCAAGTTTCATGGATCGTAGTTGGTGCTCCAGACAACACATACAGTGTGCTGCTCTTCCATA
>CAMPDV010002465.1:30000-32500 GCA_946699065.1 Loxodes magnus
AGGTACGACTAGGTACGACTAGGTACGACTAGGTACTATTAGGTACTACTACTCGATACGACTAGGTTCTACTAGGTACTATTTCTCGTTATAACTAGGTACTATTAGGTACTACTTCTCGTTATAACTAGGTACTATTAGGTACAACAAGGTACTACTAGGTACGACTAGGTACGACTAGGTACGACTATGTACGACTAGGTACTATTAGGTACTACTACTCGATACGACTAGGTTCTACTAGGTACTATTTCTCGTTATAACTAGGTACTATTAGGTACTAATAGCTACTATTCCTCGTTATAACTACGTACTTATGGTACTATTAGGTACTACTACTCGGTACGAATAGGTACTAATAAGTACTATTTCTCGTTATAACTAGGTACTAATAGGTACAACTAGGTACGACTAGGTACAACTTCTCGGTACGACTAAGTTCTACTAGGTACTATTTCTCGTTATGACTAGGTACTTGTGGTACTTTTAGGTACTACTTCTCGTTACAAGTAGGTACTAAGAGATACTATTAGGTACAACTTCTCGTTATAACTAGGTACTATATGGTACTTTTTCTCGTATAACTAGGTACTATATAGTACTACTTCTCATTATAACTAGATACTATTTTGTAATATATTGTACTATTTTGTACTACTAGTTATTTAAGTGAGTAATGCCCCAGCAGAGAGATAAAGAAGAGATAGATCGAGTGACCATGGAAGAGTCTCAGCAGATCGTAAGGCAAGCTTACTCTCATGCGTACAACCCCAGGTCAATACTTAGTGGTCTACAAAGGATCTATCCTATCTACTTGTATGTGATGAGCCGTCCTTATTCTGTTAACAGACATGGGGAGGGCTTGGGGATATAAAAAGTATTGTTTTCATAAGTAGATAGAAGGCGTCGCTCCCAGATTAGATTCTGACTTAGAGGCGTTCAGTCATAATCTATGCAGATGGTAGCGTAGCCACACGGGCTGCTCAACCAATGGCGATACCAGAGATCTGGACCAACGGTTCCTCTCGTACTGAGTTGGACTACTGTGGCGACGCAGTGATCAGTAGGGTAAAACTAACCTGTCTCACGACGGTCTAAACCCAGCTCACGTTCCCTTTTGACGGGTGAACAATCCGACACTTGGTGAATTCTGCTTCACAATGATAGGAAGAGCCGACATCGAAGAATCAAAAAGCAACGTCGCTATGAACGCTTGGCTGCCACAAGCCAGTTATCCCTGTGGTAATTTTTCTGACACCTCTGGCTTAAAACTCGTAAAAGGCAAAGGATCGATAGGCCATGGTTTCCCAGTTCATCCTGACACTGAGAGGTTGAATGAAGCCAGCTTTTCCCCTTTTGGTCTGTGAGCGGTTTCTGTCCGCTCTGAGCTGGCCGTAGGACACCTGTGTTATCTTTTAACAGATGTGCCGCCCCAGCCAAACTCCCCACCTGGCGGTTTCTCCCACCCAGTTACATTGCTAGAAAGTTACTGCATGACAGGATAAGTAAAGCGACATTAAGAGTAGTGGTATTTCAAGATCGCGGCCTCCCACTTATTCTACGCCTCCTACGCCGCTCTACGCGCCAGACTAGAGTCAAACTCAACAGGGTCTTCTTTCCCCGCTGATCATGCCAAGCCCGTTCCCTTGGCTGTGGCTTCGCTAGGTAGTAGATAGGGACAGTAGGAATCTCGTTAATCCATTCATGCACGTCACTAATTAGATGACGAGGCATTTGGCTACCTTAAGAGAGTCATAGTTACTCCCGCCGTTTACCCGCGCTTCGTTGAATCTCATCACCTTGACATTCAGAGCACTGGGCAGAAATCACATTGTGTTAACATATCACCTTCACAATGCTTTGTTTTAATTAAACAGTCGGATTCCTCCTGCCGCTCCAGTTCTGAGGTGGCCATTCGCCGCAGGGCCGACCACCTTCGGTCATGGCGACAAAACTCCCACTTCCGTGAAAATTAAGTCACACAATCCCTCCAGTGGAGACTTCTGCCTGGCCCTCAGAGCCAATCTTTCTCCCGAAGTTACAGATCTAATTTGCCGACTTCCCTTACCTACATTGTCCTATTGACTAGAGGCTGCTAACCTTGGAGACCTGCTGCGGTATAGGTACGAATACTCCTACATATTACATGCCGCAAGTTTCATGGATCGTAGTTGGTGCTCCAGACAACACATACAGTGTGCTGCTCTTCCATACATCACGCCTCTCTCGCCGTAATGGATCCAGGCGCACATGTATGTTAGACAGAAAAGACAACTCTCCCCAGGACCAACCCCGACATATTGCGGCATATTGTGTCACCACTATGTAGTAAGTACCTATGGAATATTAACCATATTCCCTTTCCCTCGTAAGGTTAGGATCGGGTGACTCATGATCCAGTGCGGTTCTCATGAAAACCTTCTCCACTTCAGTCTTCCAAGTTGGCATTGGAATACTTGCTACTACCACCAAGATCTGCACTAATACCTGCTCCATAACT
>CAMPDV010002465.1:37500-61896 GCA_946699065.1 Loxodes magnus
CTACTATTCCTCGTTATAACTACGTACTTATGGTACTATTAGGTACTACTACTCGGTACGAATAGGTACTAATAAGTACTATTTCTCGTTATAACTAGGTACTAATAGGTACAACTAGGTACGACTAGGTACAACTTCTCGGTACGACTAAGTTCTACTAGGTACTATTTCTCGTTATGACTAGGTACTTGTGGTACTTTTAGGTACTACTTCTCGTTACAAGTAGGTACTAAGAGATACTATTAGGTACAACTTCTCGTTATAACTAGGTACTATATGGTACTTTTTCTCGTATAACTAGGTACTATATAGTACTACTTCTCATTATAACTAGATACTATTTTGTAATATATTGTACTATTTTGTACTACTAGTTATTTAAGTGAGTAATGCCCCAGCAGAGAGATAAAGAAGAGATAGATCGAGTGACCATGGAAGAGTCTCAGCAGATCGTAAGGCAAGCTTACTCTCATGCGTACAACCCCAGGTCAATACTTAGTGGTCTACAAAGGATCTATCCTATCTACTTGTATGTGATGAGCCGTCCTTATTCTGTTAACAGACATGGGGAGGGCTTGGGGATATAAAAAGTATTGTTTTCATAAGTAGATAGAAGGCGTCGCTCCCAGATTAGATTCTGACTTAGAGGCGTTCAGTCATAATCTATGCAGATGGTAGCGTAGCCACACGGGCTGCTCAACCAATGGCGATACCAGAGATCTGGACCAACGGTTCCTCTCGTACTGAGTTGGACTACTGTGGCGACGCAGTGATCAGTAGGGTAAAACTAACCTGTCTCACGACGGTCTAAACCCAGCTCACGTTCCCTTTTGACGGGTGAACAATCCGACACTTGGTGAATTCTGCTTCACAATGATAGGAAGAGCCGACATCGAAGAATCAAAAAGCAACGTCGCTATGAACGCTTGGCTGCCACAAGCCAGTTATCCCTGTGGTAATTTTTCTGACACCTCTGGCTTAAAACTCGTAAAAGGCAAAGGATCGATAGGCCATGGTTTCCCAGTTCATCCTGACACTGAGAGGTTGAATGAAGCCAGCTTTTCCCCTTTTGGTCTGTGAGCGGTTTCTGTCCGCTCTGAGCTGGCCGTAGGACACCTGTGTTATCTTTTAACAGATGTGCCGCCCCAGCCAAACTCCCCACCTGGCGGTTTCTCCCACCCAGTTACATTGCTAGAAAGTTACTGCATGACAGGATAAGTAAAGCGACATTAAGAGTAGTGGTATTTCAAGATCGCGGCCTCCCACTTATTCTACGCCTCCTACGCCGCTCTACGCGCCAGACTAGAGTCAAACTCAACAGGGTCTTCTTTCCCCGCTGATCATGCCAAGCCCGTTCCCTTGGCTGTGGCTTCGCTAGGTAGTAGATAGGGACAGTAGGAATCTCGTTAATCCATTCATGCACGTCACTAATTAGATGACGAGGCATTTGGCTACCTTAAGAGAGTCATAGTTACTCCCGCCGTTTACCCGCGCTTCGTTGAATCTCATCACCTTGACATTCAGAGCACTGGGCAGAAATCACATTGTGTTAACATATCACCTTCACAATGCTTTGTTTTAATTAAACAGTCGGATTCCTCCTGCCGCTCCAGTTCTGAGGTGGCCATTCGCCGCAGGGCCGACCACCTTCGGTCATGGCGACAAAACTCCCACTTCCGTGAAAATTAAGTCACACAATCCCTCCAGTGGAGACTTCTGCCTGGCCCTCAGAGCCAATCTTTCTCCCGAAGTTACAGATCTAATTTGCCGACTTCCCTTACCTACATTGTCCTATTGACTAGAGGCTGCTAACCTTGGAGACCTGCTGCGGTATAGGTACGAATACTCCTACATATTACATGCCGCAAGTTTCATGGATCGTAGTTGGTGCTCCAGACAACACATACAGTGTGCTGCTCTTCCATACATCACGCCTCTCTCGCCGTAATGGATCCAGGCGCACATGTATGTTAGACAGAAAAGACAACTCTCCCCAGGACCAACCCCGACATATTGCGGCATATTGTGTCACCACTATGTAGTAAGTACCTATGGAATATTAACCATATTCCCTTTCCCTCGTAAGGTTAGGATCGGGTGACTCATGATCCAGTGCGGTTCTCATGAAAACCTTCTCCACTTCAGTCTTCCAAGTTGGCATTGGAATACTTGCTACTACCACCAAGATCTGCACTAATACCTGCTCCATAACTCTTCACAGAATTACTTCCATGCAGATACTACGCCCTCCTACACCAGAGGGGCAGAGTATGGGCACCCGCCTTTCGCGACTTCCATTTTCAGGGCTAGTCCATTCGGTAGGTGAGTTGTTACACACTCCTTAGCGGGTTCCGACTTCCATGGCCACCGTCCTACTGTCTAAATGGACTAACGCCTTTACTTGCAGACGGGTTCTGTCGCCTTAACTCCGCTTCAGGTTGGGCCCTCATCGCCAGTCCTGCTTACCAGGATTGGCCCACTAGGGACATTTATGTCATGTCACGTTCATTTATGAAACGTTACTGCACCCATTTAAAGTTTGATAATAGGAGGAAGGAGTGACTCCTCCCGAACCTCTATTCATTGGCTTTACCGGATGCCACTAAAAGTCCCAGCTATCCTGAGGGAAACTTCGGAGGGAACCAGCTACTAGATGGTTCGATGAGTCTTTCGCCCCTATACTCAGGTCCACAGAGCGATTTGCACGTCAGCACCTACACGAACCTCCACCAGAGTTTCCCCTGGCTTCGTCCTGCCCAAGCATAGCTCACCATCTTTCGGGTCCCAGCCATTTCGCTTACTCCGCTTACGGGGCCTCTACTGATGGTAGAGATCACTTTCATTTTCGCCTACACATTTACATGCACAGACTCGCGATATAGCTAGACTCCTTGGTCCGTGTTTCAAGACGGGACGGTCCGTCCACTATATCCTTGCAATACTTCTTTTCAAAGCTTTGCTCAGATTTATTGTAGACGCACAGCTTCCTCCCCAACTATTTCAGGTCTTTTAACTCTCTTTCCAAAGTGCTTTTCACCTTTCCCTCACGGTACTTGTGCACTATCGGGCTCTGGACGTATTTAGCCTTACGAGGAGTTTACTCGCACTTTGGACAGCAATCCCAAGCTGTCCGACTCTTAGATAGTTTGGTTTTCAATCTAACTGAACCTCACGGGGTTATCACCCTCCATGACGTGTCATTCCTGACCACTTAGGTCCAATCAAACCTACACCATTCCTCCCTAGCTTACAATTCCGAAGATTTACAAGTGGGCTTTGGCCGCTTCACTCGCCGTTACTAAGGCCATCCTTGTTAGTTTCTTTTCCTCCGCTTACTGATATGCTTAAGTTCAGCGGGTTATCTTGCTCCCCTCAGATCACAGGTACATATACTCAGTTTTTTCACTTGGTAAGAGAATTCTTATTCACTTACATTTGTATTTTATATGATACTGAAAGGAACATACCTTGAGTTTCCCCAAGGTGCCTGTTGCGTTGGGAAACCTGATGACTCACGGAGTCCTGCAATTCGCATTGAATTTCGCGCTTCGCTGCGTCCTTCATCGACGCCAGAGCCTAGGCATCCATCGTTGGGGCTTTTGTTTTGTTTAGGTTTATATATTTGATAAAATGAAAAGCAGCATAAAGCTGTAAATAGATTTGAGTTTTGTAATGTTTGATATTAATGTTAATGATCCATCCGCAGGTTCACCTACGGATACCTTGTTACGACTTCTCCTTCCTCTAAGTGATAAGGTTCACTTAACTTCCCATTAGTCCGAGAGGTTCACCTGATCACTCGAAATCGGTAGGAGCGACGGGCGGTGTGTACAAAGGGCAGGGACTTAATCAGTGCAAGCTGATGACTTGCGCTTACTAGGAATTCCTAGTTGATGACCAAGAATTGCAAGGGTCAATCCCAACTACGACGCAGTTACGAGGTTGCCGGAGTAGCTATACTTAGGAACTCATTGGCTGCGTCAGTGTAGCGCGCGTGCGGCCCAGGACATCTAAGGGCATCACAGACCTGTTATTGCCTCACACTTCCTCCAACTAAAAGCTGGAAGTCCCTCTAAGAAGACAACTTCCTCGGATAGAAAGAGTCTATTTAGCAGGTTGAGGTCTCGTTCGTTATCGGAATTAACCAGACAGATCACTCCACCAACTAAGAAACGGCCATGCACCACCACCCATAGAATCAAGAAAGAGCTCTCAATCTGTCAATCCTTACTATGTCTGGACCTGGTAAGTTTCCCCGTGTTGAGTCAAATTAAGCCGCAGGCTCCACTCCTTGTGGTGCCCTTCCGTCAATTCCTTTAAGTTTCAGTCTTGCGACCATACTCCCCCCAGAACCCAAAGACTTTGATTTCTCGGAAGGTGCCGAGGAGATTTATACGGTCTCCCCGATCCCTAGTCGGCATAGTTTATGGTTAAGACTAGGACGGTATCTGATCGTCTTGGATCCCTTAACTTTCGTTCTTGATTAATGAAAACATCCTTGGCAAATGCTTTCGCAGTAGTTGGTCTTCAGTAAATCCAAGAATTTCACCTCTGACTACTGAGTACCAATGCCCCCAACTGTCCCTATTAAAGATAGTAGATAGTCTCGCCAAGACTAACCACGAGCATTATTCCCAGCTGCGGTTTTCAGGCAGGAGCCTGCCTTAAACACTCTAGTTTTCCTCAAGGTAAAGGGCCCGCATTTCATCATCGTCCACTTAAGTACGTATGATGCTGCCAGGCAGATCCCTCATATGACTTTTACATCATAAAAGAGAGACGTCCAACTACGAGCTTTTTAACTGCAACAACTTTAATATACGCTACTGGAGCTGGAATTACCGCGGCTGCTGGCACCAGACTTGCCCTCCAGTGGGGTCCTCGCTAACGCTTTTACGTTGTGCTCATTCCAATCACCGAGACGAAGCCCGGTGTCGTTATTTCTTGTCACTACCTCCCTCAGTCAGGATTGGGTAATTTGCGCGCCTGCTGCCTTCCTTAGATGTGGGTAGCCGTCTCTCAGGCTCCCTCTCCGGAATCGAACCCTAATTCTCCGTTACCCGTCACTGCCATGGTAGTCCAATACACTACCATCGAAAGCTGATAGGGCAGAAACTTGAATGACCTGCCATGCTTCCCAGCATGGTCCTCGTGTATTATAATTCCCACACGGACGATATCTAATAAACATCTTGCATGTATTAGCTCTAGAATTACTACGGTTATCCATCTAACACACCATCAAATAAACTATCACTGTTTTAATGAGCCATTCGCAGTCCCACGAGTAAATGCTTACACTTACACATGCATGGCTTAGTCTTTGAGACAAGCATATGACTACTGGCAGGATCAACCAGATTTATATCCATACTTTTCTATTTCCATCCACTTTTTCTATATACTCCTTTCCTCCCCCTTCATTTATGTTCATAACACTACCTACCCTTACTTTTAACTATCCATACTCCAACCCACCTTTTACCCCTACTTGTCTTAAAAAATATACGCTAGGCCACCACCATAGGCATCAAGACCTTCTTTTTACCTTCTTAGCCAACCTTCATTTCTTATATATGCATTTCTCAATTTTTAGATTCACGCCTTTGTCACGCATACCCATTCATCAAACCCATCATTTTTTTCTTTCAAGTCTCTTTTCTACTTTTTATCTACTTACATTGAATTTTCTTTTCTCAAACGGTAGCACTTAAAGTGCTTCTTGTTTAAGCACCATCATCTTCCGTCCATTCTTCATCTGTCCAAACTTTTTCTTTTGCTTTCTCTTTTTTCAAATTTCAAAAATTTGAAATTTTCACTTCTTTTTAGAGTCCAAGAAATCTTCTTATTCATGCTTTTTACTTCTCTTTTCATTCTTTTATCTCTATCCTTCTACTACTGATTAGCACTTAAAAGTAATCTCTTCCTCATCATCATTAGATAGTCAAGCATCAATATCTTTTCAAGTTAGGTCTTTATCATCTTTTATTTCAAATTTTCAAAAATTTGAAATTTTGTACTTTAATGATCAAAGTAAGTTAAAGCAAGTAAAACCCCAGCAGAGATAGTAGAGAGGATCTCGATGTATACCCTAGAAAGATGATACCAATAAAAGTAACTAAAGGTATGACTAAGTACAACAAGATATGACTAGTTACTATTAAGTACTACTCGGTAATACTAGGTACTAAGGGGTAATATTAGGTACATCTTCTCGTATAACTAGGTACTATTAGGTACAACAAGGTACTACTAGGTACGACTAGGTACGACTAGGTACGACTATGTACAATCTAGGTACTACTACTCGATACGACTAGGTTCTACTAGGTACTAATACTCGGTACAACTAGGTACTTATAGGTACTTTTTCTCGTTATAACTAAGTACTTATGGTACTTTTAAGGTACTATTTCTCGTTATAACTACGTACTTATGGTACTATTAGGTACTACTACTCGATACGACCTAGGTACTAATAGGTACTATTTCTCGTTATAACTAGGTACTTTTAGGTACAACAAGGTACTACTAGGTACTAATAAGTACTATTTCAAGGTAAGACTGGGTTCTACTAGGTACTAATACTCGGTACAACTAGGTACTTATAGGTACTATTTCTCGTTATAACTAGGTACTTTTAGGTACTACTTCTCGTTATAACTAGGTACTAATAGGTACTATTTCTCGTTACAACTAGGTACTATTAGGTACAACAAGGTACTACTAGGTACTAATAAGTACTATTTCAAGGTACGACTGGGTTCTACTAGGTACTAATACTCGGTACAACTAGGTACTTATAGGTACTATTTCTCGTTATAACTAGGTACTATTAGGTACTACTTCTCGTTATAAACTAGGTACTAATAGGTACTATTTCTCGTTACAACTAGGTACTATTAGGTACAACAAGGTACTACTAGGTACTTACTAGGTACGACTAGGTACGACTAGGTACGACTAGGTACTATTAGGTACTACTACTCGATACGACTAGGTTCTACTAGGTACTATTTCTCGTTATAACTAGGTACTATTAGGTACTACTTCTCGTTATAACTAGGTACTATTAGGTACAACAAGGTACTACTAGGTACGACTAGGTACGACTAGGTACGACTATGTACGACTAGGTACTATTAGGTACTACTACTCGATACGACTAGGTTCTACTAGGTACTATTTCTCGTTATAAACTAGGTACTATTAGGTACTAATAGCTACTATTCCTCGTTATAACTACGTACTTATGGTACTATTAGGTACTACTACTCCGGTACGAATAGGTACTAATAAGTACTATTTCTCGTTATAACTAGGTACTAATAGGTACAACTAGGTACGACTAGGTTACAACTTCTCGGTACGACTAAGTTCTACTAGGTACTATTTCTCGTTATGACTAGGTACTTGTGGTACTTTTAGGTACTACTTCTCGTTACAAGTAGGTACTAAGAGATACTATTAGGTACAAACTTCTCGTATATAACTAGGTACTATATGGTACTTTTTCTCGTATAAACTAGGTACTATATAGTACTACTTCTCATTATAACTAGATACTATTTTGTATTATATTGTACTATTTTGTACTACTAGTTATTTAAGTGAGTAATGCCCCAGCAGAGAGATAAAGAAGAGATAGATCGAGTGACCATGGAAGAGTCTCAGCAGATCGTAAGGCAAGCTTACTCTCATGCGTACAACCCCAGGTCAATACTTAGTGGTCTACAAAGGATCTATCCTATCTACTTGTATGTGATGAGCCGTCCTTATTCTGTTAACAGACATGGGGAGGGCTTGGGGATATAAAAAGTATTGTTTTCATAAGTAGATAGAAGGCGTCGCTCCCAGATTAGATTCTGACTTAGAGGCGTTCAGTCATAATCTATGCAGATGGTTAGCGTAGCCACACGGGCTGCTCAACCCAATGGCGATACCAGAGATCTGGACCAACGGTTCCTCTCGTACTGAGTTGGACTACTGTGGCGACGCAGTGATCAGTAGGGTAAAAACTAACCTGTCTCACGACGGTCTAAACCAGCTCACGTTCCCATTTTGACGGGTGAACAATCCGACACTTGGTGAATTCTGCTTCACAATGATAGGAAGAGCCGACATCGAAGAATCAAAAAGCAACGTCGCTATGAACGCTTGGCTGCCACAAGCCAGTTATCCCTGTGGTAATTTTTCTGACACCTCTGGCTTAAAACTCGTAAAAGGCAAAGGATCGATAGGCCATGGTTTCCCAGTTCATCCTGACACTGAGAGGTTGAATGAAGCCAGCTTTTCCCCTTTTGGTCTGTGAGCGGTTTCTGTCCGCTCTGAGCTGGCCGTAGGACACCTGTGTTATCTTTTAACAGATGTGCCGCCCCAGCCAAACTCCCCACCTGGCGGTTTCTCCCACCCAGTTACATTGCTAGAAAGTTACTGCATGACAGGATAAGGTAAAGCGACATTAAGAGTTGTGGTATTTCAAGATCGCGGCCTCCCACTTATTCTACGCCTCCTACGCCGCTCTACGCGCCAGACTAGAGTCAAACTCAACAGGGTCTTCTTTCCCCGCTGATCATGCCAAGCCCGTTCCCTTGGCTGTGGCTTCGCTAGGTAGTAGATAGGGACAGTAGGAATCTCGTTAATCCATTCATGCACGTCACTAATTAGATGACGAGGCATTTGGCTACCTTAAGAGAGTCATAGTTACTCCCGCCGTTTACCCGCGCTTCGTTGAATCTCATCACCTTGACATTCAGAGCACTGGGCAGAAATCACATTGTGTTAACATATCACCTTCACAATGCTTTGTTTTAATTAAACAGTCGGATTCCTCCTGCCGCTCCAGTTCTGAGGTGGCCATTCGCCGCAGGGCCGACCACCTTCGGTCATGGCGACAAAACTCCACTTCGTGAAAATTAAGTCACACAATCCCTCCAGTGGAGACTTCTGCCTGGCCCTCAGAGCCAATCTTTCTCCCGAAGTTACAGATCTAATTTGCCGACTTCCCTTAACCTACATTGTCCTATTGACTAGAGGCTGCTAACCTTGGAGACCTGCTGCGGTATAGGTACGAATACTCCTACATATTACATGCCGCAAGTTTCATGGATCGTAGTTGGTGCTCCAGACAACACATACAGTGTGCTGCTCTTCCATACATCACGCCTCTCTCGCCGTAATGGATCCAGGCGCACATGTATGTTAGACAGAAAAGACAACTCTCCCCAGGACCAACCCCGACATATTGCGGCATATTGTGTCACCACTATGTAGTAAGTACCTATGGAATATTAACCATATTCCTTTCCCTCGTAAGGTTAGGATCGGGTGACTCATGATCCAGTGCGGTTCTCATGAAAACCTTCTCCACTTCAGTCTTCCAAGTTGGCATTGGAATACTTGCTACTACCACCAAGATCTGCACTAATACCTGCTCCATAACTCTTCACAGAATTACTTCCATGCAAGATACTACGCCCTCCTACACCAGAGGGCAGAGTATGGGCACCCGCCTTTCGCGACTTCCATTTTCAGGGCTAGTCCATTCGGTAGGTGAGTTGTTACACACTCCTTAGCGGGTTCCGACTTCCATGGCCACCGTCCTACTGTCTAAATGGACTAACGCCTTTACTTGCAGACGGGTTCTGTCGCCTTAACTCCGCTTCAGGTTGGGCCCTCAATCGCCAGTCCTGCTTACCAGGATTGGCCCCACTAGGGACATTTATGTCATGTCACGTTCATTTATGAAACGTTACTGCACCCATTTAAAGTTTGATAATAGGAGGAAGGAGTGACTCCTCCCGAACCTCTATTCATTGGCTTTACCGGATGCCACTAAAAGTCCCAGCTATCCTGAGGGAAACTTCGGAGGGAACCAGCTACTAGATGGTTCGATGAGTCTTTCGCCCCTATACTCAGGTCCACAGAGCGATTGCACGTCAGCACCTACACGAACCTCCACCAGAGTTTCCCCTGGCTTCGTCCTGCCCAAGCATAGCTCACCATCTTTCGGGTCCCAGCCATTTCGCTTACTCCGCTTACGGGCCTCTACTGATGGTAGAGATCACTTTCATTTCGCCTACACATTTACATGCACAGACTCGCGATATAGCTAGACTCCTTGGTCCGTGTTTCAAGACGGGACGGTCGTCCACTATATCCTTGCAATACTTCTTTTCAAAGCTTTGCTCAGATTTATTGTAGACGCACAGCTTCCTCCCCAACTATTTCAGGTCTTTTAACTCTCTTTCCAAAGTGCTTTTCACCTTTCCCTCACGGTACTTGTGCACTATCGGGCTCTGGACGTATTTAGCCTTACGAGGAGTTTACCTCGCACTTTGGACAGCAATCCCAAGCTGTCGACTCTTAGATAGTTTGGTTTTCAATCTAACTGAACCTCACGGGGTTATCACCCTCCATGACGTGTCATTCCTGACCACTTAGGTCCAATCAAACCTACACCATTCCTCCCTAGCTTACAATTCCGAAGATTTACAAGTGGGCTTTGGCCGCTTTCACTCGCCGTTACTAAGGCCATCCTTGTTAGTTTCTTTTCCTCCGCTTACTGATATGCTTAAGTTCAGCGGGTTATCTTGCTCCCCTCAGATCACAGGTACATATACTCAGTTTTTTCACTTGGTAAGAGAATTCTTATTCACTTACATTTGTATTTTATATGATACTGAAAGGAACATACCTTGAGTTTCCCCAAGGTGCCTGTTGCGTTGGGAAAACCTGATGACTCACGGAGTCCTGCAATTCGCATTGAATTTCGCGCTTCGCTGCGTCCTTCATCGACGCCAGAGGCCTAGGCATCCATCGTTGGGGCTTTTGTTTTGTTTAGGTTTATATATTTGATAAAATGAAAGAAGCAGCATAAAGCTGTAAATAGATTTGAGTTTGTAATGTTTGATATTAATGTTAATGATCCATCCGCAGGTTCACCTACGGATACCTTGTTACGACTTCTCCTTCCTCTAAGTGATAAGGTTCACTTAACTTCCCATTAGTCCGAGAGGTTCACCTGATCACTCGAAATCGGTAGGAGCGACGGGCGGTGTGTACAAAGGGCAGGGACTTAATCAGTGCAAGCTGATGACTTGCGCTTACTAGGAATTCCTAGTTGATGACCAAGAATTGCAAGGGTCAATCCCAACTACGACGCAGTTACGAGGTTGCCGGAGTAGCTATACTTAGGAACTCATTGGCTGCGTCAGTGTAGCGCGCGTGCGGCCCAGGACATCTAAGGGCATCACAGACCTGTTATTTGCCTCACACTTCCTCCAACTAAAAGCTGGAAGTCCCTCTAAGAAGACAACTTCCTCGGATAGAAAGAGTCTATTTAGCAGGTTGAGGTCTCGTTCGTTATCGGAATTAACCAGACAGATCACTCCACCAACTAAGAACGGCCATGCACCACCACCCATAGAATCAAGAAAGAGCTCTCAATCTGTCAATCCTTACTATGTCTGGACCTGGTAAGTTTCCCCGTGTTGAGTCAAATTAAGCCGCAGGCTCCACTCCTTGTGGTGCCCTTCCGTCAATTCCTTTAATGTTTCAGTCTTGCGACCATACTCCCCCAGAACCCAAAGACTTATGATTTCTCGGAAGGTGCCGAGGAGATTTATAACGGTCTCCCCGATCCCTAGTCGGCATAGTTTATGGTTAAGACTAGGACGGTATCTGATCGTCTTGGATCCCTTAACTTTCGTTCTTGATTAATGAAAACATCCTTGGCAAATGCTTTCGCAGTAGTTTGGTCTTCAGTAAATCCAAGAATTTCACCTCTGACTACTGAGTACCAATGCCCCCAACTGTCCCTATTAAAGATAGTAGATAGTCTCGCCAAGACTAACCACGAGCATTATTCCCAGCTGCGGTATTCAGGCAGGAGCCTGCCTTAAACACTCTAGTTTCCTCAAGGTAAAGGGCCCGCATTTCATCATCGTCCAACTTAAGTACGTATGATGCTGCCAGGCAGATCCCTCATATGACTTTTACATCATAAAAGAGAGACGTCCCAACTACGAGCTTTTTAACTGCAACAACTTTAATATACGCTACTGGAGCTGGGAATTACCGCGGCTGCTGGCACCAGACTTGCCCTCCAGTGGGGTCCTCGCTAACGCTTTTACGTTGTGCTCATTCCAATCACCGAGACGAAGCCCGGTGTCGTTATTTCTTGTCACTACCTCCCTCAGTCAGGATTGGGTAATTTGCGCGCCTGCTGCCTTCCTTAGATGTGGTAGCCGTCTCTCAGGCTCCCTCTCCGGAATCGAACCCTAATTCTCCGTTACCCGTCACTGCCATGGTAGTCCAATACACTACCATCGAAAGCTGATAGGGCAGAAACTTGAATGACCTGCCATGCTTCCCAGCATGGTCCTCGTGTATTAAATTCCCACACGGACGATATCTAATAAACATCTTGCATGTATTAGCTCTAGAATTACTACGGTTATCCATCTAACACACCATCAAATAAACTATCACTGTTTTAATGAGCCATTCGCAGTCCCACGAGTAAATGCTTACACTTACACATGCATGGCTTAGTCTTTGAGACAAGCATATGACTACTGCAGGATCAACCAGATTTATATCAATACTTTTCTATTTCCATCCACTTTTTCTATATACTCCTTTCCTCCCCCTTCATTTATGTTCATAACACTACCTACCCTTACTTTTAACTATCCATACTCCAACCCACCTTTTACCCCTACTTGTCTTAAAAAATATACGCTAGGCCACCACCATAGGCATCAAGACCTTCTTTTTACCTTCTTAGCCAACCTTCATTTCTTATATATGCATTTCTCAATTTTTAGATTCACGCCTTTGTCACGCATACCCATTCATCAAACCCATCATTTTTTTCTTTCAAGTCTCTTTTCTACTTTTTATCTACTTACATTGAATTTTCTTTTCTCAAACGGTAGCACTTAAAGTGCTTCTTGTTTAAGCACCATCATCTTCCGTCCATTCTTCATCTGTCCAAACTTTTTCTTTTGCTTTCTCTTTTTTCAAATTTTCAAAAATTTGAAATTTTCACTTCTTTTTAGAGTCCAAGAAAATCTTCTTATTCATGCTTTTTACTTCTCTTTTCATTCTTTTATCTCTATCCTTCTACTACTGATTAGCACTTAAAAGTAATCTCTTCTTCATCATCATTAAGATAGTCAAGCATCAATATCTTTTCAAGTTAGGTCTTTATCATCTTTTATTTCAAATTTTCAAAAATTTGAAATTTTGTACTTTAATGATCAAAGTAAGTTAAAGCAAGTAAAACCCCAGCAGAGATAGTAGAGAGGATCTCGATGTAATACCCTAGAAAGATGATACCAATAAAAGTAACTAAAGGTATGACTAAGTACAACAAGATATGACTAGTTACTATTAAGTACTACTCGGTAATACTAGGTACTAAGGGGTAATATTAGGTACTTCTTCTCGTATAACTAGGTACTATTAGGTACAACAAGGTACTACTAGGTACGACTAGGTACGACTAGGTACGACTATGTACAACTAGGTACTACTACTCGATACGACTAGGTTCTACTAGGTACTAATACTCGTTATAACTAAGTACTTATGGTACTTTTTCTCGTTATAACTAAGTACTTATGGTACTTTTAGGTACTATTTCTCGTTATAACTACGTACTTATGGTACTATTAGGTACTACTACTCGATACGACTAGGTACTAATAGGTACTATTTCTCGTTATAACTAGGTACTATTAGGTACAACAAGGTACTACTAGGTACTAATAAGTACTATTTCAAGGTAAGACTGGGTTCTACTAGGTACTAATACTCGGTACAAACTAGGTACTTATAGGTACTATTTCTCGTTATAACTAGGTACTTTTAGGTACTACTTCTCGTTATAACTAGGTACTAATAGGTACTATTTCTCGTTACAACTAGGTACTATTAGTACACAAGGTACTACTAGGTACTAATAAGTACTATTTCAAGGTACGACTGGGTTTCTACTAGGTACTAATACTCGGTACAACTAGGTACTTATAGGTACTATTTCCTCGTTATAACTAGGTACTATTAGGTACTACTTCTCGTTATAACTAGGTACTAATAGGTACTATTTCTCGTTACAACTAGGTACTATTAGGTACAACAAGGTACTACTAGGTACTACTAGGTACGACTAGGTACGACTAGGTACGACTAGGTACTATTAGGTACTACTACTCGATACGACTAGGTTCTACTAGGTACTACTTCTCGTTATAACTAGGTACTATTAGGTACAACAAGGTACTACTAGGTACGACTAGGTACGACTAGGTACGACTATGTACGACTAGGTACTATTAGGTACTACTACTCGATACGACTAGTTCTACTAGGTACTATTTCTCGTTATAACTAGGTACTATTAGGTACTAATAGCTACTATTCCTCGTTATAACTACGTACTTATGGTACTATTAGGTACTACTACTCGGTACGAATAGGTACTAATAAGTACTATTTCTCGTTATAACTAGGTACTAATAGGTACAACTAGGTACGACTAGGTACAACTTCTCGGTACGACTAAGTTCTACTAGGTACTATTTCTCGTTATGACTAGGTACTTGTGGTACTTTTAGGTACTACTTCTCGTTACAAGTAGGTACTAAGAAGATACTATTAGGTACAACTTCTCGTTATAACTAGGTACTATATGGTACTTTTTCTCGTATAACTAGGTACTATATAGTACTACTTCTCATTATAACTAGATACTATTTTGTAATATATTGTACTATTTTGTACTACTAGTTATTTAAGTGAGTAATGCCCCCAGCAGAGAGATAAAGAAGAGATAGATCGAGTGACCATGGAAGAGTCTCAGCAGATCGTAAGGCAAGCTTACTCTCATGCGTACAACCCCAGGTCAATACTTAGTGGTCTACAAAGGATCTATCCTATCTACTTGTATGTGATGAGCCGTCCTTATTCTGTTAACAGACATGGGGAGGGCTTGGGGATATAAAAAGTATTGTTTTCATAAGTAGATAGAAGGCGTCGCTCCCAGATTAGATTCTGACTTAGAGGCGTTCAGTCATAATCTATGCAGATGGTATGCGTAGCCACACGGGGCTGCTCAACCAATGGCGATACCAGAGATCTGGACCAACGGTTCCTCTCGTACTGAGTTGGACTACTGTGGCGACGCAGTGATCAGTAGGGTAAAACTAACCTGTCTCACGACGGTCTAAAACCCAGCTCACGTTCCCTTTTGACGGGGTGAACAATCCGACACTTGGTGAATTCTGCTTCACAATGATAGGAAGAGCCGACATCGAAGAATCAAAAAGCAACGTCGCTATGACGCTTGGCTGCCACAAGCCAGTTATCCCTGTGGTAATTTTTCTGACACCTCTGGCTTAAAAACTCGTAAAAGGCAAAGGATCGATAGGCCATGGTTTCCCAGTTCATCCTGACACTGAGAGGTTGAATGAAGCCAGCTTTTCCCCTTTTGGTCTGTGAGCGGTTTCTGTCCGCTCTGAGCTGGCCGTAGGACACCTGTGTTATCTTTTAACAGATGTGCCGCCCCAGCCAAACTCCCCCACCTGGCGGTTTCTCCCACCCAGTTACATTGCTAGAAAGTTACTGCATGACAGGATAAGTAAAGCGACATTAAGAGTAGTGGTATTTCAAGATCGCGGCCTCCCACTTATTCTACGCCTCCTACGCCGCTCTACGCGCCAGACTAGAGTCAAACTCAACAGGGTCTTCTTTCCCCGCTGATCATGCCAAGCCCGTTCCCTTGGCTGTGGCTTCGCTAGGTAGTAGATAGGGACAGTAGGAATCTCGTTAATCCATTCATGCACGTCACTAATTAGATGACGAGGCATTTGGCTACCTTAAGAGAGTCATAGTTACTCCCGCCGTTTACCCGCGCTTCGTTGAATCTCATCACCTTGACATTCAGAGCACTGGGCAGAAATCACATTGTGTTAACATATCACCTTCACAATGCTTTGTTTTAATTAAACAGTCGGATTCCTCCTGCCGCTCCAGTTCTGAGGTGGCCATTCGCCGCAGGGCGACCACCTTCGGTCATGGCGACAAAACTCCCACTTCCCGTGAAAATTAAGTCACACAATCCCTCCAGTGGAGACTTCTGCCTGGCCCATCAGAGCCAATCTTTCTCCCGAAGTTACAGATCTAATTTGCCGACTTCCCTTACCATACATTGTCCTATTGACTAGAGGCTGCTAACCTTGGAGACCTGCTGCGGTATAGGTACGAATTACTCCTACATATTACATGCCGCAAGTTTCATGGATCGTAGTTGGTGCTCCAGACAACACATACAGTGTGCTGCTCTTCCATACATCACGCCTCTCTCGCCGTAATGGATCCAGGCGCACATGTATGTTAGACAGAAAAGACAACTCTCCCCAGGACCAACCCCGACATATTGCGGCATATTGTGTCACCACTATGTAGTAAGTACCTATGGAATATTAACCATATTCCCTTTCCCTCGTAAGGTTAGGATCGGGTGACTCATGATCCAGTGCGGTTCTCATGAAAACCTTCTCCACTTCAGTCTTCCAAGTTGGCATTGGAATACTTGCTACTACCACCAAGATCTGCACTAATACCTGCTCCATAACTCTTCACAGAATTACTTCCATGCAGATACTACGCCCTCCTACACCAGAGGGCAGAGTATGGGCACCCGCCTTTCGCGACTTCCATTTTCAGGGCTAGTCCATTCGGTAGGTGAGTTGTTACACACTCCTTAGCGGGTTCCGACTTCCATGGCCACCGTCCTACTGTCTAAATGGACTAACGCCTTTACTTGCAGACGGGTTCTGTCGCCTTAACTCCGCTTCAGGTTGGGCCCTCATCGCCAGTCCTGCTTACCAGGATTGGCCCACTAGGGACATTTATGTCATGTCACGTTCATTTATGAAACGTTACTGCACCCATTTTAAAGTTTGATAATAGGAGGAAGGAGTGACTCCTCCCGAACCTCTATTCATTGGCTTTACCGGATCGCCACTAAAAGTCCCAGCTATCCTGAGGGAAACTTCGGAGGGAACCAGCTACTAGATGGTTCGATGAGTCTTTCGCCCCTATACTCAGGTCCACAGAGCGATTTGCACGTCAGCACCTACACGAACCTCCACCAGAGTTTCCCCTGGCTTCGTCCTGCCCAAGCATAGCTCACCATCTTTCGGGTCCCAGCCATTTCGCTTACTCCGCTTACGGGCCTCTACTGATGGTAGAGATCACTTTCATTTCGCCTACACATTTACATGCACAGACCTCGCGATATAGCTAGACTCCTTGGTCCGTGTTTCAAGACGGGACGGTCCGTCCACTATATCCTTTGCAATACTTCTTTTCAAAGCTTGTGCTCAGATTTATTGTAGACGCACAGCTTCCTCCCCAACTATTTCAGGTCTTTTAACTCTCTTTCCAAAGTGCTTTTTCACCTTTCCCTCACGGTACTTGTGCACTATCGGGCTCTGGACGTATTTAGCCTTACGAGGAGTTTACCTCGCACTTTGGACAGCAATCCCAAGCTGTCCGACTCTTAGATAGTTTGGTTTCAATCTAACTGAACCTCACGGGGTTATCACCCTCCATGACGTGTCATTCCTGACCACTTAGGTCCAATCAAAACCTACACCATTCCTCCTAGCTTACAATTCCGAAGATTTACAAGTGGCTTTGGCCGCTTCACTCGCCGTTACTAAGGCCATCCTTGTTAGTTTCTTTTCCTCCGCTTACTGATATGCTTAAGTTCAGCGGTTATCTTGCTCCCCTCAGATCACAGGTACATAAACTCAGTTTTTTCACTTGGTAAGAGAATTCTTATTCACTTACATTTGTATTTTATATGATACTGAAAGGAACATACCTTGAGTTTCCCCAAGGTGCCTGTTGCGTTGGGAACCTGATGACTCACGGAGTCCTGCAATTCGCATTGAATTTCGCGCTTCGCTGCGTCCTTCATCGACGCCAGAGCCTAGGCATCCATCGTTGGGGCTTTTGTTTTGTTTAGGTTTATATATTTGATAAAATGAAAAGCAGCATAAAGCTGTAAATAGATTTGAGTTTTGTAATGTTTGATATTAATGTTAATGATCCATCCGCAGGTTCACCTACGGATACCTTGTTACGACTTCTCCTTCCTCTAAGTGATAAGGTTCACTTAACTTCCCATTAGTCCGAGAGGTTCACCTGATCACTCGAAATCGGTAGGAGCGACGGGCGGTGTGTACAAAGGGCAGGGACTTAATCAGTGCAAGCTGATGACTTGCGCTTACTAGGAATTCCTAGTTGATGACCAAGTAATTGCAAGGGTCAATCCCAACTACGACGCAGTTACGAGGTTGCCGGAGTAGCTATACTTAGGAACTCATTGGCTGCGTCAGTGTAGCGCGCGTGCGGCCCAGGACATCTAAGGGCATCACAGACCTGTTATTGCCTCACACTTCCTCCAACTAAAAGCTGGAAGTCCCTCTAAGAAGACAACTTCCTCGGATAGAAAGAGTCTATTTAGCAGGTTGAGGTCTCGTTCGTTATCGGAATTAACCAGACAGATCACTCCACCAACTAAGAACGGCCATGCACCACCACCCATAGAATCAAGAAAGAGCTCTCAATCTGTCAATCCTTACTATGTCTGGACCTGGTAAGTTTCCCCGTGTTGAGTCAAATTAAGCCGCAGGCTCCACTCCTTGTGGTGCCCTTCCGTCAATTCCTTTAAGTTTCAGTCTTGCGACCATACTCCCCCCAGAACCCAAAGACATTTGATTTCTCGGAAGGTGCCGAGGAGATTTATACGGTCTCCCCGATCCCTAGTCGGCATAGTTTATGGTTAAGACTAGGACGGTATCTGATCGTCTTGGATCCCTTAACTTTACGTTCTTGATTAATGAACAACATCCTTGGCAAATGCTTTCGCAGTAGTTGGTCTTCAGTAAATCCAAGAATTTCACCTCTGACTACTGAGTACCAATGCCCCCAACTGTCCTATTAAAGATAGTAGATAGTCTCGCCAAGACTAACCACGAGCATAATTCCCAGCTGCGGTATTCAGGCAGGAGCCTGCCTTAAACACTCTAGTTTCCTCAAGGTAAAGGGCCCCGCATTTCATCATCGTCCACTTAAGTACGTATGATGCTGCCAGGCAGATCCCTCATATGACTTTTACATCATAAAAGAGAGACGTCCAACTACGAGCTTTTTAACTGCAACAACTTTAATATACGCTACTGGAGCTGGAATTACCGCGGCTGCTGGCACCAGACTTGCCCTCCAGTGGGTCCTCGCTAACGCTTTTACGTTGTGCTCATTCCAATCACCGAGACGAAGCCCGGTGTCGTTATTTTCTTGTCACTACCTCCCTCAGTCAGGATTGGGTAATTTGCGCGCCTGCTGCCTTCCTTAGATGTGGTAGCCGTCTCTCAGGCTCCCTCTCCGGAATCGAACCCTAATTCTCCGTTACCCGTCACTGCCATGGTAGTCCAATACACTACATCGAAAGCTGATAGGGCAGAAACTTGAATGACCTGCCATGCTTCCCAGCATGGTCCTCGTGTATTATAATTCCCACACGGACGATATCTAATAAACATCTTGCATGTATTAGCTCTAGAATTACTACGGTTATCCATCTAACACACCATCAAATAAACTATCACTGTTTTAATGAGCCATTCGCAGTCCCACGAGTAAATGCTTACACTTACACATGCATGGCTTAGTCTTTGAGACAAGCATATGACTACTGGCAGGATCAACCAGATTTATATCCATACTTTTCTATTTCCATCCACTTTTTCTATATACTACTCCTTTCCTCCCCCTTCATTTATGTACATAACACTACCTACCCTTACTTTTAACTATCCATACTCCAACCCACCTTTTACCCCTACTTGTCTTAAAAAATATACGCTAGGCCACCACCATAGGCATCAAGACCTTCTTTTTACCTTCTTAGCCAACCTTCATTTCTTATATATGCATTTCTCAATTTTTAGATTCACGCCTTTGTCACGCATACCCATTCATCAAACCCATCATTTTTTTCTTTCAAGTCTCTTTTCTACTTTTTATCTACTTACATTGAATCTTCTTTTCTCAAACGGTAGCACTTAAAGTGCTTCATGTTTAAGCATCATCATCTTCCGTCCATTCTTCATCTGTCCAAACTTTTTCTTTTGCTTTCTCTTTTTCAAATTTTCAAAAATTTGAAATTTTCACTTCTTTTTAGAGTCCAAGAAATCTTCTTATTCATGCTTTTTACTTCTCTTTTCATTCTTTTATCTCTATCCTTCTACTACTGATTAGCACTTAAAAGTCATCTCTTCTTCATCATCATTAGATAGTCAAGCATCAATATCTTTTCAAGTTAGGTCTTTATCATCTGTTATTTCAAATTTTCAAAAATTTGAAATTTTGTACTTTAATGATCAAAGTAAGTTAAAGCAAGTAAAACCCCAGCAGAGATAGTAGAGAGGATCTCGATGTAATACCCTAGAAAGATGATACCAATAAAAGTAACTAAAGGTACGACTAAGTACTACTAGGTACAACTAAGTACAACAAGATACGACTAGGTAATACAAGGTACTAAGGTGTACTATTAGGTACATCTTCTCGTATAACTAGGTACTATTAGGTACAACAAGGTACAAACAAGGTACTACTAGGTACGACTAGGTACGAATAGGTACGACTATATATGACTAGGTTCTACTAGGTTCAACTAGGTACTACTACTCGATACGACTAGGTTCTACTAGGTACTAATACTCGGTACAACTAGGTACTTATAGGTACTTCTTTTCGTTATAACTAGGTACTATTAGGTACTACATCTCGTTATAACTAGGTACTAATAAGTACTATTTCAAGGTACGACTGGGTTCTACTAGGTACTAATACTCGGTACAACTAGGTACTTATAGGTACTATTTCTCGTTATAACTAGGTACTAATAGGTACTATTTCTCGTTATAACTAGGTACTATTAGGTACTACTTCTCGTTATAACTAGGTACTAATAGGTACTATTTCTCGTTACAACTAGGTAATATTAGTACAACAAGGTACTACTAGGTAACTACTAGGTACGACTAGGTACGACTAGGTACGACTAGGTACTATTAGGTACTACTACTCGATACGACTAGGTTCTACTAGGTACTACTTCTCGTTATAACTAGGTACTATTAGGTACAACAAGGTACTACTAGGTACGACTAGGTACGACTAGGTACGACTATGTACGACTAGGTACTATTAGGTACTACTACTCGATACGACTAGGTTCTACTAGGTACTATTTCTCGTTATAACTAGGTACTATTAGGTACTAATAGCTACTATTCCTCGTTATAACTACGTACTTATGGTACTATTAGGTACTACTACTCGGTACGAATAGGTACTAATAAGTACTATTTCTCGTTATAACTAGGTACTAATAGGTACAACTAGGTACGACTAGGTACAACTTCTCGGTACGAATAAGTTCTACTAGGTACTATTTCTCGTTATGACTAGGTACTTGTGGTACTTTTAGGTACTACTTCTCGTTACAAGTAGGTACTAAGAGATACTATTAGGTACAACTTCTCGTTATAACTAGGTACTATATGGTACTTTTTCTCGTATAACTAGGTACTATATAGTACTACTTCTCATTATAACTAGATACTATTTTGTAATATATTGTACTATTTTGTACTACTAGTTATTTAAGTGAGTAATGCCCCAGCAGAGAGATAAAGAAGAGATAGATCGAGTGACCATGGAAGAGTCTCAGCAGATCGTAAGGCAAGCTTACTCTCATGCGTACAACCCCAGGTCAATACTTAGTGGTCTACAAAGGATCTATCCTATCTACTTGTATGTGATGAGCCGTCCTTATTCTGTTAACAGACATGGGGAGGGCTTGGGGATATAAAAAGTATTGTTTTCATAAGTAGATAGAAGGCGTCGCTCCCAGATTAGATTCTGACTTAGAGGCGTTCAGTCATAATCTATGCAGATGGTAGCGTAGCCACACGGGCTGCTCAACCAATGGCGATACCAGAGATCTGGACCAACGGTTCCTCTCGTACTGAGTTGGACTACTGTGGCGACGCAGTGATCAGTAGGGTAAAACTAACCTGTCTCACGACGGTCTAAACCCAGCTCACGTTCCCTTTTGACGGGTGAACAATCCGACACTTGGTGAATTCTGCTTCACAATGATAGGAAGAGCCGACATCGAAGAATCAAAAAGCAACGTCGCTATGAACGCTTGGCTGCCACAAGCCAGTTATCCCTGTGGTAATTTTTCTGACACCTCTGGCTTAAAACTCGTAAAAGGCAAAGGATCGATAGGCCATGGTTTCCCAGTTCATCCTGACACTGAGAGGTTGAATGAAGCCAGCTTTTCCCCTTTTGGTCTGTGAGCGGTTTCTGTCCGCTCTGAGCTGGCCGTAGGAACACCTGTGTTATCTTTTAACAGATGTGCCGCCCCAGCCAAACTCCCCACCTGGCGGTTTCTGCCCACCCAGTTACATTGCTAGAAAGTTACTGCATGACAGGATAAGTAAAGCGACATTAAGAGTAGTGGTATTTCAAGATCGCGGCCTCCCACTTATTCTACGCCTCCTACGCCGCTCTACGCGCCAGACTAGAGTCAAACTCAAACAGGGTCTTCTTTCCCCGCTGATCATGCCAAGCCCGTTCCCTTGGCTGTGGCTTCGCTAGGTAGTAGATAGGGACAGTAGGAATCTCGTTAATCCATTCATGCACGTCACTAATTAGATGACGAGGCATTTGGCTACCTTAAGAGAGTCATAGTTACTCCCGCCGTTTACCCGCGCTTCGTTGAATCTCATCACCTTGACATTCAGAGCACTGGGCAGAAATCACATTGTGTTAACATATCACCTTCACAATGCTTTGTTTTAATTAAACAGTCGGATTCCTCCTGCCGCTCCAGTTCTGAGGTGGCCATTCGCCGCAGGGCCGACCACCTTCGGTCATGGCGACAAAACTCCCACTTCCGTGAAAATTAAGTCACACAATCCCTCCAGTGGAGACTTCTGCCTGGCCCTCAGAGCCAATCTTTCTCCCGAAGTTACAGATCTAATTTGCCGACTTCCCTTACCTACATTGTCCTATTGACTAGAGGGCTGCTAACCTTGGAGACCTGCTGCGGTATAGGTACGAATACTCCTACATATTACATGCCGCAAGTTTCATGGATCGTAGTTGGTGCTCCAGACAACACATACAGTGTGCTGCTCTTCCATACATCACGCCTCTCTCGCCGTAATGGATCCAGGCGCACATGTATGTTAGACAGAAAAGACAACTCTCCCCAGGACCAACCCCGACATATTGCGGCATATTGTGTCACCACTATGTAGTAAGTACCTATGGAATATTAACCATATTCCCTTTCCCTCGTAAGGTTAGGATCGGGTGACTCATGATCCAGTGCGGTTCTCATGAAAACCTTCTCCACTTCAGTCTTCCAAGTTGGCATTGGAATACTTGCTACTACCACAAGATCTGCACTAATACCTGCTCCATAACTCTTCACAGAATTACTTCCATGCAGATACTACGCCCTCCTACACCAGAGGGCAGAGTATGGGCACCCGCCTTTCGCGACTTCCATTTTCAGGGCTAGTCCATTCGGTAGGTGAGTTGTTACACACTCCTTAGCGGGTTCCGACTTCCATGGCCACCGTCCTACTGTCTAAATGGACTAACGCCTTTACTTGCAGACGGGTTCTGTCGCCTTAACTCCGCTTCAGGTTGGGCCCTCATCGCCAGTCCTGCTTACCAGGATTGGCCCACTAGGGACATTTATGTCATGTCACGTTCATTTATGAAACGTTACTGCACCCATTTAAAGTTTGATAATAGGAGGAAGGAGTGACTCCTCCCGAACCTCTATTCATTGGCTTTACCGGATGCCACTAAAAGTCCCAGCTATCCTGAGGGAAACTTCGGAGGGAACCAGCTACTAGATGGTTCGATGAGTCTTTCGCCCCTATACTCAGGTCCACAGAGCGATTTGCACGTCAGCACCTACACGAACCTCCACAGAGTTTCCCCTGGCTTCGTCCTGCCCAAGCATAGCTCACCATCTTTCGGGTCCCAGCCATTTCGCTTACTCCGCTTACGGGCCTCTACTGATGGTAGAGATCACTTTCATTTCGCCTACACATTTACATGCACAGACTCGCGATATAGCTAGACTCCTTGGTCCGTGTTTCAAGACGGGACGGTCCGTCCACTATATCCTTGCAATACTTCTTTTCAAAGCTTTGCTCAGATTTATTGTAGACGCACAGCTTCCTCCCCAACTATTTCAGGTCTTTTAACTCTCTTTCC
>CAMPDV010002466.1:0-64503 GCA_946699065.1 Loxodes magnus
GTCCCATAGTCTCACCGTCTAATCATAACTTCCCGATACGATGAACTCTGAATCACTGGATATAGCAACAGATCATACAGAACTAGTGTGACCACTCATGGTCTTACAGGTACCTGTCTTGACGTCCCATAGTCTCACCGTCTAATCATAACTTCCCGATACGATGAACTCTGAATCACTGGATATAGCCACAGCATATAAATAATGTGTGTGACCACTCATGGTCTTACAGGTACCTGTCTTGACGTCACATAGTCTCACCGTCTAATCATAACTTCCCGATACGATGAACTCTGAATCACTGGATATAGCCACAGCATATACATAACTAGTGTGACCACTCATGGTCTTACAGGTACCTGTCTTGACGTCCCATAGTCTCACCGTATTATCATAACTTCCCGATACGATGAACTCTGAATCACTGGATATAGCCACAGCATATACATGACTAGTGTGACCACTCATGGTCTTACAGGTACCTGTCTTGACGTCCCATAGTCTCACCGTATTATCATAACTTCCCGATACGATGAACTCTGAATCACTGGATATAGCCACAGCATATAAATAATGTGTGTGACCACTCATGGTCTTACAGGTACCTGTCTTGACGTCCCATAGTCTCACCGTATTATCATAACTTCCCGATACGATGAACTCTGAATCACTGGATATAGCCACAGATGATAAATCACTAGTGTGACCACTCATGGTCTTACAGGTACCTGTCTTGACGTCCCATAGTCTCACCGTCTAATCATAACTTCCCGATACGATGAACTCTGAATCACTGGATATAGCCACAGCATATACATGACTAGTGTGACCACTCATGGTCTTACAGGTACCTGTCTTGACGTCCCATAGTCTCACCGTCTAATCATAACTTCCCGATACGATGAACTCTGAATCACTGGATATAGCCACAGCATATACATGACTAGTGTGACCACTCATGGTCTTACAGGTACCTGTCTTGACGTCCCATAGTCTCACCGTCTAATCATAACTTCCCGATACGATGAACTCTGAATCACTGGATATAGCCACAGCATATACATGACTAGTGTGACCACTCATGGTCTTACAGGTACCTGTCTTGACGTCCCATAGTCTCACCGTATTATCATAACTTCCCGATACGATGAACTCTGAATCACTGGATATAGCAACAGATCATACATAACTAGTGTGACCACTCATGGTCTTACAGGTACCTGTCTTGACGTCCCATAGTCTCACCGTATTATCATAACTTCCCGATACGATGAACTCTGAATCACTGGATATAGCCACAGATCATACATAACTAGTGTGACCACTCATGGTCTTACAGGTACCTGTCTTGACGTCCCATAGTCTCACCGTCTAATCATAACTTCCCGATACGATGAACTCTGAATCACTGGATATAGCCACAGATAATACATAACTAGTGTGACCACTCATGGTCTTACAGGTACCTGTCTTGACGTCCCATAGTCTCACCGTATTATCATAACTTCCCGATACGATGAACTCTGAATCACTGGATATAGCCACAGATGATAAATCACTAGTGTGACCACTCATGGTCTTACAGGTACCTGTCTTGACGTCCCATAGTCTCACCGTCTAATCATAACTTCCCGATACGATGAACTCTGAATCACTGGATATAGCCACAGCATATACATGACTAGTGTGACCACTCATGGTCTTACAGGTACCTGTCTTGACGTCCCATAGTCTCACCGTCTAATCATAACTTCCCGATACGATGAACTCTGAATCACTGGATATAGCCACAGCATATACATGACTAGTGTGACCACTCATGGTCTTACAGGTACCTGTCTTGACGTCCCATAGTCTCACCGTCTAATCATAACTTCCCGATACGATGAACTCTGAATCACTGGATATAGCCACAGCATATACATGACTAGTGTGACCACTCATGGTCTTACAGGTACCTGTCTTGACGTCCCATAGTCTCACCGTATTATCATAACTTCCCGATACGATGAACTCTGAATCACTGGATATAGCCACAGATAATACATGACTAGTGTGACCACTCATGGTCTTACAGGTACCTGTCTTGACGTCCCATAGTCTCACCGTATTATCATAACTTCCCGATACGATGAACTCTGAATCACTGGATATAGCCACAGCATATACATGACTAGTGTGACCACTCATGGTCTTACAGGTACCTGTCTTGACGTCCCATAGTCTCACCGTATTATCATAACTTCCCGATACGATGAACTCTGAATCACTGGATATAGCCACAGATGATAAATCACTAGTGTGACCACTCATGGTCTTACAGGTACCTGTCTTGACGTCCCATAGTCTCACCGTCTAATCATAACTTCCCGATACGATGAACTCTGAATCACTGGATATAGCCACAGCATATACATGACTAGTGTGACCACTCATGGTCTTACAGGTACCTGTCTTGACGTCCCATAGTCTCACCGTCTAATCATAACTTCCCGATACGATGAACTCTGAATCACTGGATATAGCCACAGCATATACATGACTAGTGTGACCACTCATGGTCTTACAGGTACCTGTCTTGACGTCCCATAGTCTCACCGTATTATCATAACTTCCCGATACGATGAACTCTGAATCACTGGATATAGCCACAGCATATAAATAATGTGTGTGACCACTCATGGTCTTACAGGTACCTGTCTTGACGTCCCATAGTCTCACCGTATTATCATAACTTCCCGATACGATGAACTCTGAATCACTGGATATAGCCACAGATCATACATAACTAGTGTGACCACTCATGGTCTTACAGGTACCTGTCTTGACGTCCCATAGTCTCACCGTCTAATCATAACTTCCCGATACGATGAACTCTGAATCACTGGATATAGTCACAGATAATACATGACTAGTGTGACCACTCATGGTCTTACAGGTACCTGTCTTGACGTCACATAGTCTCACCGTCTAATCATAACTTCCCGATACGATGAACTCTGAATCACTGGATATAGCCACAGCATATACATGACTAGTGTGACCACTCATGGTCTTACAGGTACCTGTCTTGACGTCCCATAGTCTCACCGTCTAATCATAACTTCCCGATACGATGAACTCTGAATCACTGGATATAGCCACAGCATATACATGACTAGTGTGACCACTCATGGTCTTACAGGTACCTGTCTTGACGTCCCATAGTCTCACCGTATTATCATAACTTCCCGATACGATGAACTCTGAATCACTGGATATAGCCACAGATCATACATAACTAGTGTGACCACTCATGGTCTTACAGGTACCTGTCTTGACGTCCCATAGTCTCACCGTCTAATCATAACTTCCCGATACGATGAACTCTGAATCACTGGATATAGTCACAGCATATAAATAATGTGTGTGACCACTCATGGTCTTACAGGTACCTGTCTTGACGTCACATAGTCTCACCGTCTAATCATAACTTCCCGATACGATGAACTCTGAATCACTGGATATAGCCACAGATGATAAATCACTAGTGTGACCACTCATGGTCTTACAGGTACCTGTCTTGACGTCCCATAGTCTCACCGTCTAATCATAACTTCCCGATACGATGAACTCTGAATCACTGGATATAGCAACAGATCATACATAACTAGTGTGACCACTCATGGTCTTACAGGTACCTGTCTTGACGTCCCATAGTCTCACCGTATTATCATAACTTCCCGATACGATGAACTCTGAATCACTGGATATAGCAACAGATCATACATAACTAGTGTGACCACTCATGGTCTTACAGGTACCTGTCTTGACGTCCCATAGTCTCACCGTATTATCATAACTTCCCGATACGATGAACTCTGAATCACTGGATATAGCCACAGCATATAAATAATGTGTGTGACCACTCATGGTCTTACAGGTACCTGTCTTGACGTCCCATAGTCTCACCGTATTATCATAACTTCCCGATACGATGAACTCTGAATCACTGGATATAGCCACAGATGATAAATCACTAGTGTGACCACTCATGGTCTTACAGGTACCTGTCTTGACGTCCCATAGTCTCACCGTCTAATCATAACTTCCCGATACGATGAACTCTGAATCACTGGATATAGCCACAGCATATACATGACTAGTGTGACCACTCATGGTCTTACAGGTACCTGTCTTGACGTCCCATAGTCTCACCGTCTAATCATAACTTCCCGATACGATGAACTCTGAATCACTGGATATAGCCACAGCATATACATGACTAGTGTGACCACTCATGGTCTTACAGGTACCTGTCTTGACGTCCCATAGTCTCACCGTCTAATCATAACTTCCCGATACGATGAACTCTGAATCACTGGATATAGCCACAGCATATACATGACTAGTGTGACCACTCATGGTCTTACAGGTACCTGTCTTGACGTCCCATAGTCTCACCGTCTAATCATAACTTCCCGATACGATGAACTCTGAATCACTGGATATAGCAACAGATCATACATAACTAGTGTGACCACTCATGGTCTTACAGGTACCTGTCTTGACGTCCCATAGTCTCACCGTATTATCATAACTTCCCGATACGATGAACTCTGAATCACTGGATATAGCAACAGATCATACATAACTAGTGTGACCACTCATGGTCTTACAGGTACCTGTCTTGACGTCCCATAGTCTCACCGTATTATCATAACTTCCCGATACGATGAACTCTGAATCACTGGATATAGCCACAGCATATAAATAATGTGTGTGACCACTCATGGTCTTACAGGTACCTGTCTTGACGTCCCATAGTCTCACCGTATTATCATAACTTCCCGATACGATGAACTCTGAATCACTGGATATAGCCACAGATGATAAATCACTAGTGTGACCACTCATGGTCTTACAGGTACCTGTCTTGACGTCCCATAGTCTCACCGTCTAATCATAACTTCCCGATACGATGAACTCTGAATCACTGGATATAGCCACAGCATATACATGACTAGTGTGACCACTCATGGTCTTACAGGTACCTGTCTTGACGTCCCATAGTCTCACCGTCTAATCATAACTTCCCGATACGATGAACTCTGAATCACTGGATATAGCCACAGCATATACATGACTAGTGTGACCACTCATGGTCTTACAGGTACCTGTCTTGACGTCCCATAGTCTCACCGTATTATCATAACTTCCCGATACGATGAACTCTGAATCACTGGATATAGCCACAGATAATACATGACTAGTGTGACCACTCATGGTCTTACAGGTACCTGTCTTGACGTCCCATAGTCTCACCGTATTATCATAACTTCCCGATACGATGAACTCTGAATCACTGGATATAGCCACAGCATATACATGACTAGTGTGACCACTCATGGTCTTACAGGTACCTGTCTTGACGTCCCATAGTCTCACCGTATTATCATAACTTCCCGATACGATGAACTCTGAATCACTGGATATAGCCACAGATGATAAATCACTAGTGTGACCACTCATGGTCTTACAGGTACCTGTCTTGACGTCCCATAGTCTCACCGTCTAATCATAACTTCCCGATACGATGAACTCTGAATCACTGGATATAGCCACAGCATATACATGACTAGTGTGACCACTCATGGTCTTACAGGTACCTGTCTTGACGTCCCATAGTCTCACCGTCTAATCATAACTTCCCGATACGATGAACTCTGAATCACTGGATATAGCCACAGCATATACATGACTAGTGTGACCACTCATGGTCTTACAGGTACCTGTCTTGACGTCCCATAGTCTCACCGTATTATCATAACTTCCCGATACGATGAACTCTGAATCACTGGATATAGCCACAGCATATAAATAATGTGTGTGACCACTCATGGTCTTACAGGTACCTGTCTTGACGTCCCATAGTCTCACCGTATTATCATAACTTCCCGATACGATGAACTCTGAATCACTGGATATAGCCACAGATCATACATAACTAGTGTGACCACTCATGGTCTTACAGGTACCTGTCTTGACGTCCCATAGTCTCACCGTCTAATCATAACTTCCCGATACGATGAACTCTGAATCACTGGATATAGCCACAGCATATACATGACTAGTGTGACCACTCATGGTCTTACAGGTACCTGTCTTGACGTCCCATAGTCTCACCGTCTAATCATAACTTCCCGATACGATGAACTCTGAATCACTGGATATAGCCACAGCATATACATGACTAGTGTGACCACTCATGGTCTTACAGGTACCTGTCTTGACGTCCCATAGTCTCACCGTCTAATCATAACTTCCCGATACGATGAACTCTGAATCACTGGATATAGCCACAGCATATACATGACTAGTGTGACCACTCATGGTCTTACAGGTACCTGTCTTGACGTCCCATAGTCTCACCGTCTAATCATAACTTCCCGATACGATGAACTCTGAATCACTGGATATAGCAACAGATCATACATAACTAGTGTGACCACTCATGGTCTTACAGGTACCTGTCTTGACGTCCCATAGTCTCACCGTATTATCATAACTTCCCGATACGATGAACTCTGAATCACTGGATATAGCCACAGATAATACATGACTAGTGTGACCACTCATGGTCTTACAGGTACCTGTCTTGACGTCCCATAGTCTCACCGTATTATCATAACTTCCCGATACGATGAACTCTGAATCACTGGATATAGCCACAGATCATACATAACTAGTGTGACCACTCATGGTCTTACAGGTACCTGTCTTGACGTCCCATAGTCTCACCGTATTATCATAACTTCCCGATACGATGAACTCTGAATCACTGGATATAGCCACAGATGATAAATCACTAGTGTGACCACTCATGGTCTTACAGGTACCTGTCTTGACGTCCCATAGTCTCACCGTCTAATCATAACTTCCCGATACGATGAACTCTGAATCACTGGATATAGCCACAGCATATACATGACTAGTGTGACCACTCATGGTCTTACAGGTACCTGTCTTGACGTCCCATAGTCTCACCGTCTAATCATAACTTCCCGATACGATGAACTCTGAATCACTGGATATAGCCACAGCATATACATGACTAGTGTGACCACTCATGGTCTTACAGGTACCTGTCTTGACGTCCCATAGTCTCACCGTCTAATCATAACTTCCCGATACGATGAACTCTGAATCACTGGATATAGCCACAGCATATACATGACTAGTGTGACCACTCATGGTCTTACAGGTACCTGTCTTGACGTCCCATAGTCTCACCGTCTAATCATAACTTCCCGATACGATGAACTCTGAATCACTGGATATAGCCACAGCATATAAATAATGTGTGTGACCACTCATGGTCTTACAGGTACCTGTCTTGACGTCCCATAGTCTCACCGTATTATCATAACTTCCCGATACGATGAACTCTGAATCACTGGATATAGCAACAGATCATACATAACTAGTGTGACCACTCATGGTCTTACAGGTACCTGTCTTGACGTCCCATAGTCTCACCGTATTATCATAACTTCCCGATACGATGAACTCTGAATCACTGGATATAGCCACAGCATATAAATAATGTGTGTGACCACTCATGGTCTTACAGGTACCTGTCTTGACGTCCCATAGTCTCACCGTATTATCATAACTTCCCGATACGATGAACTCTGAATCACTGGATATAGCCACAGCATATACATGACTAGTGTGACCACTCATGGTCTTACAGGTACCTGTCTTGACGTCCCATAGTCTCACCGTATTATCATAACTTCCCGATACGATGAACTCTGAATCACTGGATATAGCCACAGATGATAAATCACTAGTGTGACCACTCATGGTCTTACAGGTACCTGTCTTGACGTCCCATAGTCTCACCGTCTAATCATAACTTCCCGATACGATGAACTCTGAATCACTGGATATAGCCACAGCATATACATGACTAGTGTGACCACTCATGGTCTTACAGGTACCTGTCTTGACGTCCCATAGTCTCACCGTATTATCATAACTTCCCGATACGATGAACTCTGAATCACTGGATATAGCCACAGATAATACATGACTAGTGTGACCACTCATGGTCTTACAGGTACCTGTCTTGACGTCCCATAGTCTCACCGTATAATCTTCACTTCCCGATACGATGAACTCTGAATCACTGGATATAGCAACAGATCATACATAACTAGTGTGACCACTCATGGTCTTACAGGTACCTGTCTTGACGTCCCATAGTCTCACCGTATTATCATAACTTCCCGATACGATGAACTCTGAATCACTGGATATAGTCACAGCATATACATGACTAGTGTGACCACTCATGGTCTTACAGGTACCTGTCTTGACGTCCCATAGTCTCACCGTATTATCATAACTTCCCGATACGATGAACTCTGAATCACTGGATATAGCCACAGCATATAAATAATGTGTGTGACCACTCATGGTCTTACAGGTACCTGTCTTGACGTCCCATAGTCTCACCGTATTATCATAACTTCCCGATACGATGAACTCTGAATCACTGGATATAGCCACAGATGATAAATCACTAGTGTGACCACTCATGGTCTTACAGGTACCTGTCTTGACGTCCCATAGTCTCACCGTCTAATCATAACTTCCCGATACGATGAACTCTGAATCACTGGATATAGCCACAGCATATACATGACTAGTGTGACCACTCATGGTCTTACAGGTACCTGTCTTGACGTCCCATAGTCTCACCGTATTATCATAACTTCCCGATACGATGAACTCTGAATCACTGGATATAGCCACAGATAATACATGACTAGTGTGACCACTCATGGTCTTACAGGTACCTGTCTTGACGTCCCATAGTCTCACCGTATTATCATAACTTCCCGATACGATGAACTCTGAATCACTGGATATAGCCACAGATCATACATAACTAGTGTGACCACTCATGGTCTTACAGGTACCTGTCTTGACGTCCCATAGTCTCACCGTCTAATCATAACTTCCCGATACGATGAACTCTGAATCACTGGATATAGCCACAGATAATACATGACTAGTGTGACCACTCATGGTCTTACAGGTACCTGTCTTGACGTCCCATAGTCTCACCGTATTATCATAACTTCCCGATACGATGAACTCTGAATCACTGGATATAGCCACAGCATATAAATAATGTGTGTGACCACTCATGGTCTTACAGGTACCTGTCTTGACGTCCCATAGTCTCACCGTATTATCTGCACTGCCCGATACGATGAACTCTGAATCACTGGATATAGCCACAGCATATACATGACTAGTGTGACCACTCATGGTCTTACAGGTACCTGTCTTGACGTCCCATAGTCTCACCGTCTAATCATAACTTCCCGATACGATGAACTCTGAATCACTGGATATAGCCACAGCATATACATGACTAGTGTGACCACTCATGGTCTTACAGGTACCTGTCTTGACGTCCCATAGTCTCACCGTATTATCATAACTTCCCGATACGATGAACTCTGAATCACTGGATATAGCCACAGCATATACACAACTAGTGTGACCACTCATGGTCTTACAGGTACCTGTCTTGACGTCCCATAGTCTCACCGTATTATCATAACTTCCCGATACGATGAACTCTGAATCACTGGATATAGCCACAGATCATACATAACTAGTGTGACTACTCATGGTCTTACAGGTACCTGTCTTGACGTCCCATAGTCTCACCGTCTAATCATAACTTCCCGATACGATGAACTCTGAATCACTGGATATAGCCACAGCATATAAATAATGTGTGTGACCACTCATGGTCTTACAGGTACCTGTCTTGACGTCACATAGTCTCACCGTATTATCTGCACTGCCCGATACGATGAACTCTGAATCACTGGATATAGCCACAGCATATACATGACTAGTGTGACCACTCATGGTCTTACAGGTACCTGTCTTGACGTCCCATAGTCTCACCGTCTAATCATAACTTCCCGATACGATGAACTCTGAATCACTGGATATAGCCACAGATCATACATAACTAGTGTGACCACTCATGGTCTTACAGGTACCTGTCTTGACGTCCCATAGTCTCACCGTCTAATCATAACTTCCCGATACGATGAACTCTGAATCACTGGATATAGCCACAGATCATAAATAACTAGTGTGACCACTCTCGGTCTTACAGGTACCTGTCTTGACGTCCCATAGTCTCACCGTATTATCATAACTTCCCGATACGATGAACTCTGAATCACTGGATATAGCCACAGCATATACACAACTAGTGTGACCACTCATGGTCTTACAGGTACCTGTCTTGACGTCCCATAGTCTCACCGTATTATCATAACTTCCCGATACGATGAACTCTGAATCACTGGATATAGCCACAGATCATACATAACTAGTGTGACCACTCATGGTCTTACAGGTACCTGTCTTGACGTCCCATAGTCTCACCGTCTAATCATAACTTCCCGATACGATGAACTCTGAATCACTGGATATAGCCACAGATAATACATAACTAGTGTGACCACTCATGGTCTTACAGGTACCTGTCTTGACGTCCCATAGTCTCACCGTATTATCATAACTTCCCGATACGATGAACTCTGAATCACTGGATATAGCCACAGATGATAAATCACTAGTGTGACCACTCATGGTCTTACAGGTACCTGTCTTGACGTCCCATAGTCTCACCGTATTATCATAACTTCCCGATACGATGAACTCTGAATCACTGGATATAGCCACAGATGATAAATCACTAGTGTGACCACTCATGGTCTTACAGGTACCTGTCTTGACGTCCCATAGTCTCACCGTCTAATCATAACTTCCCGATACGATGAACTCTGAATCACTGGATATAGCCACAGCATATACATGACTAGTGTCACCACTCATGGTCTTACAGGTACCTGTCTTGACGTCCCATAGTCTCACCGTCTAATCATAACTTCCCGATACGATGAACTCTGAATCACTGGATATAGTCACAGCATATACATGACTAGTGTGACCACTCATGGTCTTACAGGTACCTGTCTTGACGTCCCATAGTCTCACCGTATTATCATAACTTCCCGATACGATGAACTCTGAATCACTGGATATAGCCACAGCATATACATGACTAGTGTGACCACTCATGGTCTTACAGGTACCTGTCTTGACGTCCCATAGTCTCACCGTATTATCATAACTTCCCGATACGATGAACTCTGAATCACTGAATATAGCCACAGCATATACATGACTAGTGTGACCACTCATGGTCTTACAGGTACCTGTCTTGACGTCCCATAGTCTCACCGTCTAATCATAACTTCCCGATACGATGAACTCTGAATCACTGGATATAGTCACAGCATATACATGACTAGTGTGACCACTCATGGTCTTACAGGTACCTGTCTTGACGTCCCATAGTCTCACCGTCTAATCATAACTTCCCGATACGATGAACTCTGAATCACTGGATATAGCCACAGCATATACATGACTAGTGTGACCACTCATGGTCTTACAGGTACCTGTCTTGACGTCCCATAGTCTCACCGTCTAATCTTTACTTCCCGATACGATGAACTCTGAATCACTGGATATAGCAACAGATCATACATAACTAGTGTGACCACTCATGGTCTTACAGGTACCTGTCTTGACGTCCCATAGTCTCACCGTATTATCATAACTTCCCGATACGATGAACTCTGAATCACTGGATATAGCCACAGATAATACATGACTAGTGTGACCACTCATGGTCTTACAGGTACCTGTCTTGACGTCCCATAGTCTCACCGTATTATCATAACTTCCCGATACGATGAACTCTGAATCACTGGATATAGCCACAGATCATACATAACTAGTGTGACCACTCATGGTCTTACAGGTACCTGTCTTGACGTCCCATAGTCTCACCGTATTATCATAACTTCCCGATACGATGAACTCTGAATCACTGGATATAGCCACAGATGATAAATCACTAGTGTGACCACTCATGGTCTTACAGGTACCTGTCTTGACGTCCCATAGTCTCACCGTCTAATCATAACTTCCCGATACGATGAACTCTGAATCACTGGATATAGCCACAGCATATACATGACTAGTGTGACCACTCATGGTCTTACAGGTACCTGTCTTGACGTCCCATAGTCTCACCGTCTAATCATAACTTCCCGATACGATGAACTCTGAATCACTGGATATAGCCACAGCATATACATGACTAGTGTGACCACTCATGGTCTTACAGGTACCTGTCTTGACGTCCCATAGTCTCACCGTCTAATCATAACTTCCCGATACGATGAACTCTGAATCACTGGATATAGCCACAGCATATACATGACTAGTGTGACCACTCATGGTCTTACAGGTACCTGTCTTGACGTCCCATAGTCTCACCGTCTAATCATAACTTCCCGATACGATGAACTCTGAATCACTGGATATAGCCACAGCATATAAATAATGTGTGTGACCACTCATGGTCTTACAGGTACCTGTCTTGACGTCCCATAGTCTCACCGTCTAATCATAACTTCCCGATACGATGAACTCTGAATCACTGGATATAGCCACAGCATATACATGACTAGTGTGACCACTCATGGTCTTACAGGTACCTGTCTTGACGTCCCATAGTCTCACCGTCTAATCTCCACTTCCCGATACGATGAACTCTGAATCACTGGATATAGCCACAGCATATACACAACTAGTGTGACCACTCATGGTCTTACAGGTACCTGTCTTGACGTCCCATAGTCTCACCGTATTATCATAACTTCCCGATACGATGAACTCTGAATCACTGGATATAGCCACAGCATATACATGACTAGTGTGACCACTCATGGTCTTACAGGTACCTGTCTTGACGTCCCATAGTCTCACCGTCTAATCATAACTTCCCGATACGATGAACTCTGAATCACTGGATATAGCCACAGCATATAAATAATGTGTGTGACCACTCATGGTCTTACAGGTACCTGTCTTGACGTCACATAGTCTCACCGTATTATCTGCACTGCCCGATACGATGAACTCTGAATCACTGGATATAGCAACAGCATATACATGACTAGTGTGACCACTCATGGTCTTACAGGTACCTGTCTTGACGTCCCATAGTCTCACCGTCTAATCATAACTTCCCGATACGATGAACTCTGAATCACTGGATATAGCCACAGCATATACATGACTAGTGTGACCACTCATGGTCTTACAGGTACCTGTCTTGACGTCCCATAGTCTCACCGTATTATCATAACTTCCCGATACGATGAACTCTGAATCACTGGATATAGCCACAGCATATACATGACTAGTGTGACCACTCATGGTCTTACAGGTACCTGTCTTGACGTCCCATAGTCTCACCGTATTATCATAACTTCCCGATACGATGAACTCTGAATCACTGGATATAGCAACAGATCATACATAACTAGTGTGACCACTCATGGTCTTACAGGTACCTGTCTTGACGTCCCATAGTCTCACCGTATTATCATAACTTCCCGATACGATGAACTCTGAATCACTGGATATAGTCACAGCATATACATGACTAGTGTGACCACTCATGGTCTTACAGGTACCTGTCTTGACGTCCCATAGTCTCACCGTATTATCATAACTTCCCGATACGATGAACTCTGAATCACTGGATATAGCAACAGATCATACATAACTAGTGTGACCACTCATGGTCTTACAGGTACCTGTCTTGACGTCCCATAGTCTCACCGTATTATCATAACTTCCCGATACGATGAACTCTGAATCACTGGATATAGCCACAGATCATACATAACTAGTGTGACTACTCATGGTCTTACAGGTACCTGTCTTGACGTCCCATAGTCTCACCGTCTAATCATAACTTCCCGATACGATGAACTCTGAATCACTGGATATAGCCACAGCATATAAATAATGTGTGTGACCACTCATGGTCTTACAGGTACCTGTCTTGACGTCACATAGTCTCACCGTATTATCTGCACTGCCCGATACGATGAACTCTGAATCACTGGATATAGCCACAGCATATACATGACTAGTGTGACCACTCATGGTCTTACAGGTACCTGTCTTGACGTCCCATAGTCTCACCGTCTAATCATAACTTCCCGATACGATGAACTCTGAATCACTGGATATAGCCACAGATCATACATAACTAGTGTGACCACTCATGGTCTTACAGGTACCTGTCTTGACGTCCCATAGTCTCACCGTCTAATCATAACTTCCCGATACGATGAACTCTGAATCACTGGATATAGCCACAGATCATAAATAACTAGTGTGACCACTCTCGGTCTTACAGGTACCTGTCTTGACGTCCCATAGTCTCACCGTATTATCATAACTTCCCGATACGATGAACTCTGAATCACTGGATATAGCCACAGCATATACACAACTAGTGTGACCACTCATGGTCTTACAGGTACCTGTCTTGACGTCCCATAGTCTCACCGTATTATCATAACTTCCCGATACGATGAACTCTGAATCACTGGATATAGCCACAGATCATACATAACTAGTGTGACCACTCATGGTCTTACAGGTACCTGTCTTGACGTCCCATAGTCTCACCGTCTAATCATAACTTCCCGATACGATGAACTCTGAATCACTGGATATAGCCACAGATAATACATAACTAGTGTGACCACTCATGGTCTTACAGGTACCTGTCTTGACGTCCCATAGTCTCACCGTATTATCATAACTTCCCGATACGATGAACTCTGAATCACTGGATATAGCCACAGATGATAAATCACTAGTGTGACCACTCATGGTCTTACAGGTACCTGTCTTGACGTCCCATAGTCTCACCGTATTATCATAACTTCCCGATACGATGAACTCTGAATCACTGGATATAGCCACAGATGATAAATCACTAGTGTGACCACTCATGGTCTTACAGGTACCTGTCTTGACGTCCCATAGTCTCACCGTCTAATCATAACTTCCCGATACGATGAACTCTGAATCACTGGATATAGCCACAGCATATACATGACTAGTGTCACCACTCATGGTCTTACAGGTACCTGTCTTGACGTCCCATAGTCTCACCGTCTAATCATAACTTCCCGATACGATGAACTCTGAATCACTGGATATAGTCACAGCATATACATGACTAGTGTGACCACTCATGGTCTTACAGGTACCTGTCTTGACGTCCCATAGTCTCACCGTATTATCATAACTTCCCGATACGATGAACTCTGAATCACTGGATATAGCCACAGCATATACATGACTAGTGTGACCACTCATGGTCTTACAGGTACCTGTCTTGACGTCCCATAGTCTCACCGTATTATCATAACTTCCCGATACGATGAACTCTGAATCACTGAATATAGCCACAGCATATACATGACTAGTGTGACCACTCATGGTCTTACAGGTACCTGTCTTGACGTCCCATAGTCTCACCGTCTAATCATAACTTCCCGATACGATGAACTCTGAATCACTGGATATAGTCACAGCATATACATGACTAGTGTGACCACTCATGGTCTTACAGGTACCTGTCTTGACGTCCCATAGTCTCACCGTCTAATCATAACTTCCCGATACGATGAACTCTGAATCACTGGATATAGCCACAGCATATACATGACTAGTGTGACCACTCATGGTCTTACAGGTACCTGTCTTGACGTCCCATAGTCTCACCGTCTAATCTTTACTTCCCGATACGATGAACTCTGAATCACTGGATATAGCAACAGATCATACATAACTAGTGTGACCACTCATGGTCTTACAGGTACCTGTCTTGACGTCCCATAGTCTCACCGTATTATCATAACTTCCCGATACGATGAACTCTGAATCACTGGATATAGCCACAGATAATACATGACTAGTGTGACCACTCATGGTCTTACAGGTACCTGTCTTGACGTCCCATAGTCTCACCGTATTATCATAACTTCCCGATACGATGAACTCTGAATCACTGGATATAGCCACAGATCATACATAACTAGTGTGACCACTCATGGTCTTACAGGTACCTGTCTTGACGTCCCATAGTCTCACCGTATTATCATAACTTCCCGATACGATGAACTCTGAATCACTGGATATAGCCACAGATGATAAATCACTAGTGTGACCACTCATGGTCTTACAGGTACCTGTCTTGACGTCCCATAGTCTCACCGTCTAATCATAACTTCCCGATACGATGAACTCTGAATCACTGGATATAGCCACAGCATATACATGACTAGTGTGACCACTCATGGTCTTACAGGTACCTGTCTTGACGTCCCATAGTCTCACCGTCTAATCATAACTTCCCGATACGATGAACTCTGAATCACTGGATATAGCCACAGCATATACATGACTAGTGTGACCACTCATGGTCTTACAGGTACCTGTCTTGACGTCCCATAGTCTCACCGTCTAATCATAACTTCCCGATACGATGAACTCTGAATCACTGGATATAGCCACAGCATATACATGACTAGTGTGACCACTCATGGTCTTACAGGTACCTGTCTTGACGTCCCATAGTCTCACCGTCTAATCATAACTTCCCGATACGATGAACTCTGAATCACTGGATATAGCCACAGCATATAAATAATGTGTGTGACCACTCATGGTCTTACAGGTACCTGTCTTGACGTCCCATAGTCTCACCGTCTAATCATAACTTCCCGATACGATGAACTCTGAATCACTGGATATAGCCACAGCATATACATGACTAGTGTGACCACTCATGGTCTTACAGGTACCTGTCTTGACGTCCCATAGTCTCACCGTCTAATCTCCACTTCCCGATACGATGAACTCTGAATCACTGGATATAGCCACAGCATATACACAACTAGTGTGACCACTCATGGTCTTACAGGTACCTGTCTTGACGTCCCATAGTCTCACCGTATTATCATAACTTCCCGATACGATGAACTCTGAATCACTGGATATAGCCACAGCATATACATGACTAGTGTGACCACTCATGGTCTTACAGGTACCTGTCTTGACGTCCCATAGTCTCACCGTCTAATCATAACTTCCCGATACGATGAACTCTGAATCACTGGATATAGCCACAGCATATAAATAATGTGTGTGACCACTCATGGTCTTACAGGTACCTGTCTTGACGTCACATAGTCTCACCGTATTATCTGCACTGCCCGATACGATGAACTCTGAATCACTGGATATAGCAACAGCATATACATGACTAGTGTGACCACTCATGGTCTTACAGGTACCTGTCTTGACGTCCCATAGTCTCACCGTCTAATCATAACTTCCCGATACGATGAACTCTGAATCACTGGATATAGCCACAGCATATACATGACTAGTGTGACCACTCATGGTCTTACAGGTACCTGTCTTGACGTCCCATAGTCTCACCGTATTATCATAACTTCCCGATACGATGAACTCTGAATCACTGGATATAGCCACAGCATATACATGACTAGTGTGACCACTCATGGTCTTACAGGTACCTGTCTTGACGTCCCATAGTCTCACCGTATTATCATAACTTCCCGATACGATGAACTCTGAATCACTGGATATAGCAACAGATCATACATAACTAGTGTGACCACTCATGGTCTTACAGGTACCTGTCTTGACGTCCCATAGTCTCACCGTATTATCATAACTTCCCGATACGATGAACTCTGAATCACTGGATATAGTCACAGCATATACATGACTAGTGTGACCACTCATGGTCTTACAGGTACCTGTCTTGACGTCCCATAGTCTCACCGTATTATCATAACTTCCCGATACGATGAACTCTGAATCACTGGATATAGCCACAGCATATACACAACTAGTGTGACCACTCATGGTCTTACAGGTACCTGTCTTGACGTCCCATAGTCTCACCGTATTATCATAACTTCCCGATACGATGAACTCTGAATCACTGGATATAGCCACAGATCATACATAACTAGTGTGACTACTCATGGTCTTACAGGTACCTGTCTTGACGTCCCATAGTCTCACCGTATTATCATAACTTCCCGATACGATGAACTCTGAATCACTGGATATAGCCACAGCATATACATAACTAGTGTGACCACTCATGGTCTTACAGGTACCTGTCTTGACGTCCCATAGTCTCACCGTATTATCATAACTTCCCGATACGATGAACTCTGAATCACTGGATATAGCCACAGCATATACACAACTAGTGTGACCACTCATGGTCTTACAGGTACCTGTCTTGACGTCCCATAGTCTCACCGTATTATCATAACTTCCCGATACGATGAACTCTGAATCACTGGATATAGCAACAGATCATACATAACTAGTGTGACCACTCATGGTCTTACAGGTACCTGTCTTGACGTCCCATAGTCTCACCGTATTATCATAACTTCCCGATACGATGAACTCTGAATCACTGGATATAGTCACAGCATATACATGACTAGTGTGACCACTCATGGTCTTACAGGTACCTGTCTTGACGTCCCATAGTCTCACCGTATTATCATAACTTCCCGATACGATGAACTCTGAATCACTGGATATAGCCACAGCATATACACAACTAGTGTGACCACTCATGGTCTTACAGGTACCTGTCTTGACGTCCCATAGTCTCACCGTATTATCATAACTTCCCGATACGATGAACTCTGAATCACTGGATATAGCCACAGATCATACATAACTAGTGTGACTACTCATGGTCTTACAGGTACCTGTCTTGACGTCCCATAGTCTCACCGTATTATCATAACTTCCCGATACGATGAACTCTGAATCACTGGATATAGCAACAGATCATACATAACTAGTGTGACCACTCATGGTCTTACAGGTACCTGTCTTGACGTCCCATAGTCTCACCGTATTATCATAACTTCCCGATACGATGAACTCTGAATCACTGGATATAGTCACAGCATATACATGACTAGTGTGACCACTCATGGTCTTACAGGTACCTGTCTTGACGTCCCATAGTCTCACCGTATTATCATAACTTCCCGATACGATGAACTCTGAATCACTGGATATAGCCACAGCATATACACAACTAGTGTGACCACTCATGGTCTTACAGGTACCTGTCTTGACGTCCCATAGTCTCACCGTATTATCATAACTTCCCGATACGATGAACTCTGAATCACTGGATATAGCCACAGATCATACATAACTAGTGTGACTACTCATGGTCTTACAGGTACCTGTCTTGACGTCCCATAGTCTCACCGTATTATCATAACTTCCCGATACGATGAACTCTGAATCACTGGATATAGCCACAGCATATACATAACTAGTGTGACCACTCATGGTCTTACAGGTACCTGTCTTGACGTCCCATAGTCTCACCGTATTATCATAACTTCCCGATACGATGAACTCTGAATCACTGGATATAGCCACAGCATATACACAACTAGTGTGACCACTCATGGTCTTACAGGTACCTGTCTTGACGTCCCATAGTCTCACCGTATTATCATAACTTCCCGATACGATGAACTCTGAATCACTGGATATAGCCACAGCATATACACAACTAGTGTGACCACTCATGGTCTTACAGGTACCTGTCTTGACGTCCCATAGTCTCACCGTATTATCATAACTTCCCGATACGATGAACTCTGAATCACTGGATATAGCAACAGCATATACATGACTAGTGTGACCACTCATGGTCTTACAGGTACCTGTCTTGACGTCCCATAGTCTCACCGTATTATCATAACTTCCCGATACGATGAACTCTGAATCACTGGATATAGTCACAGCATATACATGACTAGTGTGACCACTCATGGTCTTACAGGTACCTGTCTTGACGTCCCATAGTCTCACCGTATTATCATAACTTCCCGATACGATGAACTCTGAATCACTGGATATAGCCACAGCATATACACAACTAGTGTGACCACTCATGGTCTTACAGGTACCTGTCTTGACGTCCCATAGTCTCACCGTATTATCATAACTTCCCGATACGATGAACTCTGAATCACTGGATATAGCCACAGATCATACATAACTAGTGTGACTACTCATGGTCTTACAGGTACCTGTCTTGACGTCCCATAGTCTCACCGTATTATCATAACTTCCCGATACGATGAACTCTGAATCACTGGATATAGCCACAGCATATACATAACTAGTGTGACCACTCATGGTCTTACAGGTACCTGTCTTGACGTCCCATAGTCTCACCGTATTATCATAACTTCCCGATACGATGAACTCTGAATCACTGGATATAGCCACAGCATATACACAACTAGTGTGACCACTCATGGTCTTACAGGTACCTGTCTTGACGTCCCATAGTCTCACCGTATTATCATAACTTCCCGATACGATGAACTCTGAATCACTGGATATAGTCACAGCATATACATGACTAGTGTGACCACTCATGGTCTTACAGGTACCTGTCTTGACGTCCCATAGTCTCACCGTATTATCATAACTTCCCGATACGATGAACTCTGAATCACTGGATATAGCCACAGATCATACATAACTAGTGTGACCACTCATGGTCTTACAGGTACCTGTCTTGACGTCCCATAGTCTCACCGTCTAATCATAACTTCCCGATACGATGAACTCTGAATCACTGGATATAGCCACAGATAATACATAACTAGTGTGACCACTCATGGTCTTACAGGTACCTGTCTTGACGTCCCATAGTCTCACCGTCTAATCATAACTTCCCGATACGATGAACTCTGAATCACTGGATATAGCCACAGCATATACATGACTAGTGTGACCACTCATGGTCTTACAGGTACCTGTCTTGACGTCCCATAGTCTCACCGTATTATCATAACTTCCCGATACGATGAACTCTGAATCACTGGATATAGCCACAGATGATAAATCACTAGTGTGACCACTCATGGTCTTACAGGTACCTGTCTTGACGTCCCATAGTCTCACCGTCTAATCATAACTTCCCGATACGATGAACTCTGAATCACTGGATATAGCCACAGCATATACATGACTAGTGTGACCACTCATGGTCTTACAGGTACCTGTCTTGACGTCCCATAGTCTCACCGTCTAATCATAACTTCCCGATACGATGAACTCTGAATCACTGGATATAGCCACAGCATATACATGACTAGTGTGACCACTCATGGTCTTACAGGTACCTGTCTTGACGTCCCATAGTCTCACCGTCTAATCATAACTTCCCGATACGATGAACTCTGAATCACTGGATATAGCCACAGATCATACATAACTAGTGTGACCACTCATGGTCTTACAGGTACCTGTCTTGACGTCCCATAGTCTCACCGTCTAATCATAACTTCCCGATACGATGAACTCTGAATCACTGGATATAGTCACAGATAATACATGACTAGTGTGACCACTCATGGTCTTACAGGTACCTGTCTTGACGTCCCATAGTCTCACCGTATTATCATAACTTCCCGATACGATGAACTCTGAATCACTGGATATAGCAACAGATCATACATGACTAGTGTGACCACTCATGGTCTTACAGGTACCTGTCTTGACGTCCCATAGTCTCACCGTCTAATCATAACTTCCCGATACGATGAACTCTGAATCACTGGATATAGCCACAGCATATAAATAATGTGTGTGACCACTCATGGTCTTACAGGTACCTGTCTTGACGTCCCATAGTCTCACCGTATTATCATAACTTCCCGATACGATGAACTCTGAATCACTGGATATAGCCACAGATCATACATAACTAGTGTGACCACTCATGGTCTTACAGGTACCTGTCTTGACGTCCCATAGTCTCACCGTATTATCATAACTTCCCGATACGATGAACTCTGAATCACTGGATATAGCCACAGATCATACATAACTAGTGTGACCACTCATGGTCTTACAGGTACCTGTCTTGACGTCCCATAGTCTCACCGTATTATCATAACTTCCCGATACGATGAACTCTGAATCACTGGATATAGCCACAGATAATACATGACTAGTGTGACCACTCATGGTCTTACAGGTACCTGTCTTGACGTCCCATAGTCTCACCGTATTATCATAACTTCCCGATACGATGAACTCTGAATCACTGGATATAGCCACAGATGATAAATCACTAGTGAGACCACTCATGGTCTTACAGGTACCTGTCTTGACGTCCCATAGTCTCACCGTATTATCATAACTTCCCGATACGATGAACTCTGAATCACTGAATATAGCCACAGATGATAAATAATGTGTGTGACCACTCATGGTCTTACAGGTACCTGTCTTGACGTCCCATAGTCTCACCGTATTATCATAACTTCCCGATACGATGAACTCTGAATCACTGGATATAGCCACAGCATATACACAACTAGTGTGACCACTCATGGTCTTACAGGTACCTGTCTTGACGTCCCATAGTCTCACCGTCTAATCATAACTTCCCGATACGATGAACTCTGAATCACTGGATATAGCCACAGCATATAAATAATGTGTGTGACCACTCATGGTCTTACAGGTACCTGTCTTGACGTCCCATAGTCTCACCGTATTATCATAACTTCCCGATACGATGAACTCTGAATCACTGGATATAGCCACAGCATATACATGACTAGTGTGACCACTCATGGTCTTACAGGTACCTGTCTTGACGTCCCATAGTCTCACCGTATTATCATAACTTCCCGATACGATGAACTCTGAATCACTGGATATAGCCACAGATGATAAATCACTAGTGTGACCACTCATGGTCTTACAGGTACCTGTCTTGACGTCCCATAGTCTCACCGTATTATCATAACTTCCCGATACGATGAACTCTGAATCACTGGATATAGCCACAGATGATAAATCACTAGTGTGACCACTCATGGTCTTACAGGTACCTGTCTTGACGTCCCATAGTCTCACCGTCTAATCATAACTTCCCGATACGATGAACTCTGAATCACTGGATATAGCCACAGCATATACATGACTAGTGTGACCACTCATGGTCTTACAGGTACCTGTCTTGACGTCCCATAGTCTCACCGTCTAATCATAACTTCCCGATACGATGAACTCTGAATCACTGGATATAGCCACAGCATATACATGACTAGTGTGACCACTCATGGTCTTACAGGTACCTGTCTTGACGTCCCATAGTCTCACCGTCTAATCATAACTTCCCGATACGATGAACTCTGAATCACTGGATATAGCCACAGCATATAAATAATGTGTGTGACCACTCATGGTCTTACAGGTACCTGTCTTGACGTCCCATAGTCTCACCGTATTATCATAACTTCCCGATACGATGAACTCTGAATCACTGGATATAGCCACAGATCATACATAACTAGTGTGACCACTCATGGTCTTACAGGTACCTGTCTTGACGTCCCATAGTCTCACCGTCTAATCATAACTTCCCGATACGATGAACTCTGAATCACTGGATATAGCCACAGCATATACACAACTAGTGTGACCACTCATGGTCTTACAGGTACCTGTCTTGACGTCCCATAGTCTCACCGTATTATCATAACTTCCCGATACGATGAACTCTGAATCACTGGATATAGCCACAGATCATACATAACTAGTGTGACCACTCATGGTCTTACAGGTACCTGTCTTGACGTCCCATAGTCTCACCGTCTAATCATAACTTCCCGATACGATGAACTCTGAATCACTGGATATAGCCACAGCATATACATGACTAGTGTGACCACTCATGGTCTTACAGGTACCTGTCTTGACGTCCCATAGTCTCACCGTCTAATCATAACTTCCCGATACGATGAACTCTGAATCACTGGATATAGCCACAGATCATACATAACTAGTGTGACCACTCATGGTCTTACAGGTACCTGTCTTGACGTCCCATAGTCTCACCGTCTAATCATAACTTCCCGATACGATGAACTCTGAATCACTGGATATAGCCACAGCATATAAATAATGTGTGTGACCACTCATGGTCTTACAGGTACCTGTCTTGACGTCCCATAGTCTCACCGTATTATCATAACTTCCCGATACGATGAACTCTGAATCACTGGATATAGCCACAGATAATACAGAACTAGTGTGACCACTCATGGTCTTACAGGTACCTGTCTTGACGTCCCATAGTCTCACCGTCTAATCTCCACTTCCCGATACGATGAACTCTGAATCACTGGATATAGCCACAGATAATACATAACTAGTGAGACCACTCATGGTCTTACAGGTACCTGTCTTGACGTCCCATAGTCTCACCGTATTATCATAACTTCCCGATACGATGAACTCTGAATCACTGGATATAGCCACAGCATATACATGACTAGTGTGACCACTCATGGTCTTACAGGTACCTGTCTTGACGTCCCATAGTCTCACCGTCTAATCATAACTTCCCGATACGATGAACTCTGAATCACTGGATATAGCCACAGCATATACATGACTAGTGTGACCACTCATGGTCTTACAGGTACCTGTCTTGACGTCCCATAGTCTCACCGTCTAATCATAACTTCCCGATACGATGAACTCTGAATCACTGGATATAGCCACAGCATATAAATAATGTGTGTGACCACTCATGGTCTTACAGGTACCTGTCTTGACGTCCCATAGTCTCACCGTATTATCATAACTTCCCGATACGATGAACTCTGAATCACTGGATATAGCCACAGATCATACATAACTAGTGTGACCACTCATGGTCTTACAGGTACCTGTCTTGACGTCCCATAGTCTCACCGTCTAATCATAACTTCCCGATACGATGAACTCTGAATCACTGGATATAGCCACAGCATATACATGACTAGTGTGACCACTCATGGTCTTACAGGTACCTGTCTTGACGTCCCATAGTCTCACCGTATTATCATAACTTCCCGATACGATGAACTCTGAATCACTGGATATAGCCACAGATGATAAATCACTAGTGTGACCACTCATGGTCTTACAGGTACCTGTCTTGACGTCCCATAGTCTCACCGTCTAATCATAACTTCCCGATACGATGAACTCTGAATCACTGGATATAGCCACAGCATATACATGACTAGTGTGACCACTCATGGTCTTACAGGTACCTGTCTTGACGTCCCATAGTCTCACCGTCTAATCATAACTTCCCGATACGATGAACTCTGAATCACTGGATATAGCCACAGATCATACATAACTAGTGTGACCACTCATGGTCTTACAGGTACCTGTCTTGACGTCCCATAGTCTCACCGTCTAATCATAACTTCCCGATACGATGAACTCTGAATCACTGGATATAGCCACAGCATATAAATAATGTGTGTGACCACTCATGGTCTTACAGGTACCTGTCTTGACGTCCCATAGTCTCACCGTATTATCATAACTTCCCGATACGATGAACTCTGAATCACTGGATATAGCCACAGATAATACAGAACTAGTGTGACCACTCATGGTCTTACAGGTACCTGTCTTGACGTCCCATAGTCTCACCGTCTAATCTCCACTTCCCGATACGATGAACTCTGAATCACTGGATATAGCCACAGATAATACATAACTAGTGAGACCACTCATGGTCTTACAGGTACCTGTCTTGACGTCCCATAGTCTCACCGTATTATCATAACTTCCCGATACGATGAACTCTGAATCACTGGATATAGCCACAGCATATACATGACTAGTGTGACCACTCATGGTCTTACAGGTACCTGTCTTGACGTCCCATAGTCTCACCGTATTATCATAACTTCCCGATACGATGAACTCTGAATCACTGGATATAGCCACAGCATATACATGACTAGTGTGACCACTCATGGTCTTACAGGTACCTGTCTTGACGTCCCATAGTCTCACCGTATTATCATAACTTCCCGATACGATGAACTCTGAATCACTGGATATAGCCACAGATAATACATGACTAGTGTGACCACTCATGGTCTTACAGGTACCTGTCTTGACGTCCCATAGTCTCACCGTATTATCTGCACTGCCCGATACGATGAACTCTGAATCACTGGATATAGCCACAGCATATACATAACTAGTGTGACCACTCATGGTCTTACAGGTACCTGTCTTGACGTCCCATAGTCTCACCGTATTATCATAACTTCCCGATACGATGAACTCTGAATCACTGGATATAGCCACAGATGATAAATCACTAGTGTGACCACTCATGGTCTTACAGGTACCTGTCTTGACGTCCCATAGTCTCACCGTCTAATCATAACTTCCCGATACGATGAACTCTGAATCACTGGATATAGCCACAGCATATACATGACTAGTGTGACCACTCATGGTCTTACAGGTACCTGTCTTGACGTCCCATAGTCTCACCGTCTAATCATAACTTCCCGATACGATGAACTCTGAATCACTGGATATAGCCACAGATGATAAATCACTAGTGTGACCACTCATGGTCTTACAGGTACCTGTCTTGACGTCCCATAGTCTCACCGTCTAATCATAACTTCCCGATACGATGAACTCTGAATCACTGGATATAGTCACAGCATATACATGACTAGTGTGACCACTCATGGTCTTACAGGTACCTGTCTTGACGTCCCATAGTCTCACCGTATTATCATAACTTCCCGATACGATGAACTCTGAATCACTGGATATAGCCACAGCATATACATGACTAGTGTGACCACTCATGGTCTTACAGGTACCTGTCTTGACGTCCCATAGTCTCACCGTATTATCATAACTTCCCGATACGATGAACTCTGAATCACTGGATATAGCCACAGCATATACATGACTAGTGTGACCACTCATGGTCTTACAGGTACCTGTCTTGACGTCCCATAGTCTCACCGTCTAATCATAACTTCCCGATACGATGAACTCTGAATCACTGGATATAGCCACAGATCATACATAACTAGTGTGACCACTCATGGTCTTACAGGTACCTGTCTTGACGTCCCATAGTCTCACCGTCTAATCATAACTTCCCGATACGATGAACTCTGAATCACTGGATATAGCCACAGCATATAAATAATGTGTGTGACCACTCATGGTCTTACAGGTACCTGTCTTGACGTCCCATAGTCTCACCGTATTATCATAACTTCCCGATACGATGAACTCTGAATCACTGGATATAGCCACAGATCATACATAACTAGTGTGACCACTCATGGTCTTACAGGTACCTGTCTTGACGTCCCCATAGTCTCACCGTATTATCATAACTTCCCGATACGATGAACTCTGAATCACTGGATATAGCCACAGATAATACATGACTAGTGTGACCACTCATGGTCTTACAGGTACCTGTCTTGACGTCCCATAGTCTCACCGTATTATCATAACTTCCCGATACGATGAACTCTGAATCACTGGATATAGCCACAGATGATAAATCACTAGTGAGACCACTCATGGTCTTACAGGTACCTGTCTTGACGTCCCATAGTCTCACCGTATTATCATAACTTCCCGATACGATGAACTCTGAATCACTGAATATAGCCACAGATGATAAATAATGTGTGTGACCACTCATGGTCTTACAGGTACCTGTCTTGACGTCCCATAGTCTCACCGTATTATCATAACTTCCCGATACGATGAACTCTGAATCACTGGATATAGCCACAGCATATACACAACTAGTGTGACCACTCATGGTCTTACAGGTACCTGTCTTGACGTCCCATAGTCTCACCGTCTAATCATAACTTCCCGATACGATGAACTCTGAATCACTGGATATAGCCACAGCATATAAATAATGTGTGTGACCACTCATGGTCTTACAGGTACCTGTCTTGACGTCCCATAGTCTCACCGTATTATCATAACTTCCCGATACGATGAACTCTGAATCACTGGATATAGCCACAGCATATACATGACTAGTGTGACCACTCATGGTCTTACAGGTACCTGTCTTGACGTCCCATAGTCTCACCGTATTATCATAACTTCCCGATACGATGAACTCTGAATCACTGGATATAGCCACAGATGATAAATCACTAGTGTGACCACTCATGGTCTTACAGGTACCTGTCTTGACGTCCCATAGTCTCACCGTCTAATCATAACTTCCCGATACGATGAACTCTGAATCACTGGATATAGCCACAGCATATACATGACTAGTGTGACCACTCATGGTCTTACAGGTACCTGTCTTGACGTCCCATAGTCTCACCGTATTATCATAACTTCCCGATACGATGAACTCTGAATCACTGGATATAGCCACAGATAATACATGACTAGTGTGACCACTCATGGTCTTACAGGTACCTGTCTTGACGTCCCATAGTCTCACCGTATTATCATAACTTCCCGATACGATGAACTCTGAATCACTGGATATAGCCACAGATCATACATAACTAGTGTGACCACTCATGGTCTTACAGGTACCTGTCTTGACGTCCCATAGTCTCACCGTATTATCATAACTTCCCGATACGATGAACTCTGAATCACTGGATATAGCCACAGATGATAAATCACTAGTGTGACCACTCATGGTCTTACAGGTACCTGTCTTGACGTCCCATAGTCTCACCGTATTATCATAACTTCCCGATACGATGAACTCTGAATCACTGGATATAGCCACAGATGATAAATCACTAGTGTGACCACTCATGGTCTTACAGGTACCTGTCTTGACGTCCCATAGTCTCACCGTCTAATCATAACTTCCCGATACGATGAACTCTGAATCACTGGATATAGCCACAGCATATACATGACTAGTGTGACCACTCATGGTCTTACAGGTACCTGTCTTGACGTCCCATAGTCTCACCGTCTAATCATAACTTCCCGATACGATGAACTCTGAATCACTGGATATAGCCACAGCATATACATGACTAGTGTGACCACTCATGGTCTTACAGGTACCTGTCTTGACGTCCCATAGTCTCACCGTCTAATCATAACTTCCCGATACGATGAACTCTGAATCACTGGATATAGCCACAGCATATAAATAATGTGTGTGACCACTCATGGTCTTACAGGTACCTGTCTTGACGTCCCATAGTCTCACCGTATTATCATAACTTCCCGATACGATGAACTCTGAATCACTGGATATAGCCACAGATCATACATAACTAGTGTGACCACTCATGGTCTTACAGGTACCTGTCTTGACGTCCCATAGTCTCACCGTATTATCATAACTTCCCGATACGATGAACTCTGAATCACTGGATATAGCCACAGATCATACATAACTAGTGTGACCACTCATGGTCTTACAGGTACCTGTCTTGACGTCCCATAGTCTCACCGTCTAATCATAACTTCCCGATACGATGAACTCTGAATCACTGGATATAGCCACAGCATATACATGACTAGTGTGACCACTCATGGTCTTACAGGTACCTGTCTTGACGTCCCATAGTCTCACCGTCTAATCATAACTTCCCGATACGATGAACTCTGAATCACTGGATATAGCCACAGATCATACATAACTAGTGTGACCACTCATGGTCTTACAGGTACCTGTCTTGACGTCCCATAGTCTCACCGTCTAATCATAACTTCCCGATACGATGAACTCTGAATCACTGGATATAGCCACAGCATATACATGACTAGTGTGACCACTCATGGTCTTACAGGTACCTGTCTTGACGTCCCATAGTCTCACCGTATTATCATAACTTCCCGATACGATGAACTCTGAATCACTGGATATAGCCACAGATGATAAATCACTAGTGTGACCACTCATGGTCTTACAGGTACCTGTCTTGACGTCCCATAGTCTCACCGTCTAATCATAACTTCCCGATACGATGAACTCTGAATCACTGGATATAGCCACAGCATATACATGACTAGTGTGACCACTCATGGTCTTACAGGTACCTGTCTTGACGTCCCATAGTCTCACCGTCTAATCATAACTTCCCGATACGATGAACTCTGAATCACTGGATATAGCCACAGCATATACATGACTAGTGTGACCACTCATGGTCTTACAGGTACCTGTCTTGACGTCCCATAGTCTCACCGTATTATCATAACTTCCCGATACGATGAACTCTGAATCACTGGATATAGCCACAGATAATACATGACTAGTGTGACCACTCATGGTCTTACAGGTACCTGTCTTGACGTCCCATAGTCTCACCGTCTAATCATAACTTCCCGATACGATGAACTCTGAATCACTGGATATAGCCACAGCATATAAATAATGTGTGTGACCACTCATGGTCTTACAGGTACCTGTCTTGACGTCCCATAGTCTCACCGTATTATCATAACTTCCCGATACGATGAACTCTGAATCACTGGATATAGCCACAGATCATACATAACTAGTGTGACCACTCATGGTCTTACAGGTACCTGTCTTGACGTCCCATAGTCTCACCGTATTATCATAACTTCCCGATACGATGAACTCTGAATCACTGGATATAGCCACAGCATATAAATAATGTGTGTGACCACTCATGGTCTTACAGGTACCTGTCTTGACGTCCCATAGTCTCACCGTATTATCATAACTTCCCGATACGATGAACTCTGAATCACTGGATATAGCCACAGATGATAAATCACTAGTGTGACCACTCATGGTCTTACAGGTACCTGTCTTGACGTCCCATAGTCTCACCGTCTAATCATAACTTCCCGATACGATGAACTCTGAATCACTGGATATAGCCACAGATCATACATAACTAGTGTGACCACTCATGGTCTTACAGGTACCTGTCTTGACGTCCCATAGTCTCACCGTATTATCATAACTTCCCGATACGATGAACTCTGAATCACTGGATATAGCCACAGATCATACATAACTAGTGTGACCACTCATGGTCTTACAGGTACCTGTCTTGACGTCCCATAGTCTCACCGTCTAATCATAACTTCCCGATACGATGAACTCTGAATCACTGGATATAGCCACAGCATATAAATAATGTGTGTGACCACTCATGGTCTTACAGGTACCTGTCTTGACGTCCCATAGTCTCACCGTATTATCATAACTTCCCGATACGATGAACTCTGAATCACTGGATATAGCCACAGATCATACATAACTAGTGTGACCACTCATGGTCTTACAGGTACCTGTCTTGACGTCCCATAGTCTCACCGTATTATCATAACTTCCCGATACGATGAACTCTGAATCACTGGATATAGCCACAGCATATAAATAATGTGTGTGACCACTCATGGTCTTACAGGTACCTGTCTTGACGTCCCATAGTCTCACCGTATTATCATAACTTCCCGATACGATGAACTCTGAATCACTGGATATAGCCACAGATGATAAATCACTAGTGTGACCACTCATGGTCTTACAGGTACCTGTCTTGACGTCCCATAGTCTCACCGTCTAATCATAACTTCCCGATACGATGAACTCTGAATCACTGGATATAGCCACAGCATATACATGACTAGTGTGACCACTCATGGTCTTACAGGTACCTGTCTTGACGTCCCATAGTCTCACCGTATTATCATAACTTCCCGATACGATGAACTCTGAATCACTGGATATAGCCACAGATAATACATGACTAGTGTTACCACTCATGGTCTTACAGGTACCTGTCTTGACGTCCCATAGTCTCACCGTCTAATCATAACTTCCCGATACGATGAACTCTGAATCACTGGATATAGCCACAGCATATAAATAATGTGTGTGACCACTCATGGTCTTACAGGTACCTGTCTTGACGTCCCATAGTCTCACCGTCTAATCATAACTTCCCGATACGATGAACTCTGAATCACTGGATATAGCCACAGCATATAAATAATGTGTGTGACCACTCATGGTCTTACAGGTACCTGTCTTGACGTCCCATAGTCTCACCGTCTAATCATAACTTCCCGATACGATGAACTCTGAATCACTGGATATAGCCACAGATGATAAATCACTAGTGTGACCACTCATGGTCTTACAGGTACCTGTCTTGACGTCCCATAGTCTCACCGTATTATCATAACTTCCCGATACGATGAACTCTGAATCACTGGATATAGCCACAGCATATAAATAATGTGTGTGACCACTCATGGTCTTACAGGTACCTGTCTTGACGTCCCATAGTCTCACCGTATTATCATAACTTCCCGATACGATGAACTCTGAATCACTGGATATAGCCACAGATGATAAATCACTAGTGTGACCACTCATGGTCTTACAGGTACCTGTCTTGACGTCCCATAGTCTCACCGTCTAATCATAACTTCCCGATACGATGAACTCTGAATCACTGGATATAGCCACAGCATATACATGACTAGTGTGACCACTCATGGTCTTACAGGTACCTGTCTTGACGTCCCATAGTCTCACCGTCTAATCATAACTTCCCGATACGATGAACTCTGAATCACTGGATATAGCCACAGATCATACATAACTAGTGTGACCACTCATGGTCTTACAGGTACCTGTCTTGACGTCCCATAGTCTCACCGTATTATCTGCACTGCCCGATACGATGAACTCTGAATCACTGGATATAGCCACAGCATATACATGACTAGTGTGACCACTCATGGTCTTACAGGTACCTGTCTTGACGTCCCATAGTCTCACCGTCTAATCATAACTTCCCGATACGATGAACTCTGAATCACTGGATATAGCCACAGATGATAAATCACTAGTGTGACCACTCATGGTCTTACAGGTACCTGTCTTGACGTCCCATAGTCTCACCGTATTATCATAACTTCCCGATACGATGAACTCTGAATCACTGGATATAGCAACAGATCATACATAACTAGTGTGACCACTCATGGTCTTACAGGTACCTGTCTTGACGTCCCATAGTCTCACCGTCTAATCATAACTTCCCGATACGATGAACTCTGAATCACTGGATATAGCCACAGCATATAAATAATGTGTGTGACCACTCATGGTCTTACAGGTACCTGTCTTGACGTCCCATAGTCTCACCGTCTAATCATAACTTCCCGATACGATGAACTCTGAATCACTGGATATAGCCACAGCATATAAATAATGTGTGTGACCACTCATGGTCTTACAGGTACCTGTCTTGACGTCCCATAGTCTCACCGTATTATCATAACTTCCCGATACGATGAACTCTGAATCACTGGATATAGCCACAGCATATACATGACTAGTGTGACCACTCATGGTCTTACAGGTACCTGTCTTGACGTCCCATAGTCTCACCGTATTATCATAACTTCCCGATACGATGAACTCTGAATCACTGGATATAGCCACAGATAATACATGACTAGTGTGACCACTCATGGTCTTACAGGTACCTGTCTTGACGTCCCATAGTCTCACCGTCTAATCATAACTTCCCGATACGATGAACTCTGAATCACTGGATATAGCCACAGATCATACATAACTAGTGTGACCACTCATGGTCTTACAGGTACCTGTCTTGACGTCCCATAGTCTCACCGTCTAATCATAACTTCCCGATACGATGAACTCTGAATCACTGGATATAGCCACAGCATATAAATAATGTGTGTGACCACTCATGGTCTTACAGGTACCTGTCTTGACGTCACATAGTCTCACCGTATTATCTGCACTGCCCGATACGATGAACTCTGAATCACTGGATATAGCCACAGCATATACATGACTAGTGTGACCACTCATGGTCTTACAGGTACCTGTCTTGACGTCCCATAGTCTCACCGTCTAATCATAACTTCCCGATACGATGAACTCTGAATCACTGGATATAGCCACAGATGATAAATCACTAGTGTGACCACTCATGGTCTTACAGGTACCTGTCTTGACGTCCCATAGTCTCACCGTATTATCATAACTTCCCGATACGATGAACTCTGAATCACTGGATATAGCCACAGCATATACATGACTAGTGTGACCACTCATGGTCTTACAGGTACCTGTCTTGACGTCCCATAGTCTCACCGTATTATCATAACTTCCCGATACGATGAACTCTGAATCACTGGATATAGCCACAGCATATACATGACTAGTGTGACCACTCATGGTCTTACAGGTACCTGTCTTGACGTCCCATAGTCTCACCGTATTATCATAACTTCCCGATACGATGAACTCTGAATCACTGGATATAGCAACAGATCATACATAACTAGTGTGACCACTCATGGTCTTACAGGTACCTGTCTTGACGTCCCATAGTCTCACCGTCTAATCATAACTTCCCGATACGATGAACTCTGAATCACTGAATATAGCCACAGCATATACATGACTAGTGTGACCACTCATGGTCTTACAGGTACCTGTCTTGACGTCCCATAGTCTCACCGTATTATCATAACTTCCCGATACGATGAACTCTGAATCACTGGATATAGCCACAGCATATACATGACTAGTGTGACCACTCATGGTCTTACAGGTACCTGTCTTGACGTCCCATAGTCTCACCGTATTATCATAACTTCCCGATACGATGAACTCTGAATCACTGAATATAGCCACAGATGATAAATCACTAGTGAGACCACTCATGGTCTTACAGGTACCTGTCTTGACGTCCCATAGTCTCACCGTATTATCATAACTTCCCGATACGATGAACTCTGAATCACTGGATATAGCCACAGATCATACATAACTAGTGTGACCACTCATGGTCTTACAGGTACCTGTCTTGACGTCCCATAGTCTCACCGTATTATCATAACTTCCCGATACGATGAACTCTGAATCACTGGATATAGCCACAGATGATAAATCACTAGTGTGACCACTCATGGTCTTACAGGTACCTGTCTTGACGTCCCATAGTCTCACCGTCTAATCATAACTTCCCGATACGATGAACTCTGAATCACTGGATATAGCCACAGCATATACATGACTAGTGTGACCACTCATGGTCTTACAGGTACCTGTCTTGACGTCCCATAGTCTCACCGTCTAATCATAACTTCCCGATACGATGAACTCTGAATCACTGGATATAGCCACAGCATATACATGACTAGTGTGACCACTCATGGTCTTACAGGTACCTGTCTTGACGTCCCATAGTCTCACCGTATTATCATAACTTCCCGATACGATGAACTCTGAATCACTGAATATAGCCACAGATGATAAATCACTAGTGAGACCACTCATGGTCTTACAGGTACCTGTCTTGACGTCCCATAGTCTCACCGTATTATCATAACTTCCCGATACGATGAACTCTGAATCACTGGATATAGCCACAGCATATACATAACTAGTGTGACCACTCATGGTCTTACAGGTACCTGTCTTGACGTCCCATAGTCTCACCGTATTATCATAACTTCCCGATACGATGAACTCTGAATCACTGGATATAGCCACAGCATATACATGACTAGTGTGACCACTCATGGTCTTACAGGTACCTGTCTTGACGTCCCATAGTCTCACCGTCTAATCATAACTTCCCGATACGATGAACTCTGAATCACTGGATATAGCCACAGCATATACATGACTAGTGTGACCACTCATGGTCTTACAGGTACCTGTCTTGACGTCCCATAGTCTCACCGTATTATCATAACTTCCCGATACGATGAACTCTGAATCACTGGATATAGCCACAGATCATACATAACTAGTGTGACCACTCATGGTCTTACAGGTACCTGTCTTGACGTCCCATAGTCTCACCGTATTATCTGCACTGCCCGATACGATGAACTCTGAATCACTGGATATAGCCACAGCATATACATAACTAGTGTGACCACTCATGGTCTTACAGGTACCTGTCTTGACGTCCCATAGTCTCACCGTATTATCATAACTTCCCGATACGATGAACTCTGAATCACTGGATATAGCCACAGCATATAAATAATGTGTGTGACCACTCATGGTCTTACAGGTACCTGTCTTGACGTCCCATAGTCTCACCGTATTATCATAACTTCCCGATACGATGAACTCTGAATCACTGGATATAGCCACAGCATATACATGACTAGTGTGACCACTCATGGTCTTACAGGTACCTGTCTTGACGTCCCATAGTCTCACCGTCTAATCATAACTTCCCGATACGATGAACTCTGAATCACTGGATATAGCCACAGCATATACATGACTAGTGTGACCACTCATGGTCTTACAGGTACCTGTCTTGACGTCCCATAGTCTCACCGTATTATCATAACTTCCCGATACGATGAACTCTGAATCACTGGATATAGCCACAGCATATACATGACTAGTGTGACCACTCATGGTCTTACAGGTACCTGTCTTGACGTCCCATAGTCTCACCGTCTAATCATAACTTCCCGATACGATGAACTCTGAATCACTGGATATAGCCACAGCATATAAATAATGTGTGTGACCACTCATGGTCTTACAGGTACCTGTCTTGACGTCCCATAGTCTCACCGTATTATCATAACTTCCCGATACGATGAACTCTGAATCACTGGATATAGCCACAGCATATACATGACTAGTGTGACCACTCATGGTCTTACAGGTACCTGTCTTGACGTCCCATAGTCTCACCGTATTATCATAACTTCCCGATACGATGAACTCTGAATCACTGGATATAGCCACAGATCATACATAACTAGTGTGACCACTCATGGTCTTACAGGTACCTGTCTTGACGTCCCATAGTCTCACCGTATTATCTGCACTGCCCGATACGATGAACTCTGAATCACTGGATATAGCCACAGCATATACATGACTAGTGTGACCACTCATGGTCTTACAGGTACCTGTCTTGACGTCCCATAGTCTCACCGTCTAATCATAACTTCCCGATACGATGAACTCTGAATCACTGGATATAGCCACAGCATATACATGACTAGTGTGACCACTCATGGTCTTACAGGTACCTGTCTTGACGTCCCATAGTCTCACCGTCTAATCATAACTTCCCGATACGATGAACTCTGAATCACTGGATATAGCCACAGATCATACATAACTAGTGTGACCACTCATGGTCTTACAGGTACCTGTCTTGACGTCCCATAGTCTCACCGTATTATCTGCACTGCCCGATACGATGAACTCTGAATCACTGGATATAGCCACAGCATATAAATAATGTGTGTGACCACTCATGGTCTTACAGGTACCTGTCTTGACGTCCCATAGTCTCACCGTATTATCATAACTTCCCGATACGATGAACTCTGAATCACTGGATATAGCCACAGCATATACATGACTAGTGTGACCACTCATGGTCTTACAGGTACCTGTCTTGACGTCCCATAGTCTCACCGTCTAATCATAACTTCCCGATACGATGAACTCTGAATCACTGGATATAGCCACAGCATATACATGACTAGTGTGACCACTCATGGTCTTACAGGTACCTGTCTTGACGTCCCATAGTCTCACCGTATTATCATAACTTCCCGATACGATGAACTCTGAATCACTGGATATAGCCACAGCATATACATGACTAGTGTGACCACTCATGGTCTTACAGGTACCTGTCTTGACGTCCCATAGTCTCACCGTCTAATCATAACTTCCCGATACGATGAACTCTGAATCACTGGATATAGCCACAGCATATAAATAATGTGTGTGACCACTCATGGTCTTACAGGTACCTGTCTTGACGTCCCATAGTCTCACCGTATTATCATAACTTCCCGATACGATGAACTCTGAATCACTGGATATAGCCACAGCATATACATGACTAGTGTGACCACTCATGGTCTTACAGGTACCTGTCTTGACGTCCCATAGTCTCACCGTATTATCATAACTTCCCGATACGATGAACTCTGAATCACTGGATATAGCCACAGATCATACATAACTAGTGTGACCACTCATGGTCTTACAGGTACCTGTCTTGACGTCCCATAGTCTCACCGTATTATCATAACTTCCCGATACGATGAACTCTGAATCACTGAATATAGCCACAGCATATACATGACTAGTGTGACCACTCATGGTCTTACAGGTACCTGTCTTGACGTCCCATAGTCTCACCGTCTAATCATAACTTCCCGATACGATGAACTCTGAATCACTGGATATAGCCACAGCATATACATGACTAGTGTGACCACTCATGGTCTTACAGGTACCTGTCTTGACGTCCCATAGTCTCACCGTCTAATCATAACTTCCCGATACGATGAACTCTGAATCACTGGATATAGCCACAGATCATACATAACTAGTGTGACCACTCATGGTCTTACAGGTACCTGTCTTGACGTCCCATAGTCTCACCGTATTATCTGCACTGCCCGATACGATGAACTCTGAATCACTGGATATAGCCACAGCATATAAATAATGTGTGTGACCACTCATGGTCTTACAGGTACCTGTCTTGACGTCCCATAGTCTCACCGTATTATCATAACTTCCCGATACGATGAACTCTGAATCACTGGATATAGCCACAGCATATAAATAATGTGTGTGACCACTCATGGTCTTACAGGTACCTGTCTTGACGTCCCATAGTCTCACCGTATTATCATAACTTCCCGATACGATGAACTCTGAATCACTGGATATAGCCACAGCATATACATGACTAGTGTGACCACTCATGGTCTTACAGGTACCTGTCTTGACGTCCCATAGTCTCACCGTCTAATCATAACTTCCCGATACGATGAACTCTGAATCACTGGATATAGCCACAGCATATACATGACTAGTGTGACCACTCATGGTCTTACAGGTACCTGTCTTGACGTCCCATAGTCTCACCGTATTATCATAACTTCCCGATACGATGAACTCTGAATCACTGGATATAGCCACAGCATATACATGACTAGTGTGACCACTCATGGTCTTACAGGTACCTGTCTTGACGTCCCATAGTCTCACCGTCTAATCATAACTTCCCGATACGATGAACTCTGAATCACTGGATATAGCCACAGCATATAAATAATGTGTGTGACCACTCATGGTCTTACAGGTACCTGTCTTGACGTCCCATAGTCTCACCGTATTATCATAACTTCCCGATACGATGAACTCTGAATCACTGGATATAGCCACAGCATATACATGACTAGTGTGACCACTCATGGTCTTACAGGTACCTGTCTTGACGTCCCATAGTCTCACCGTATTATCATAACTTCCCGATACGATGAACTCTGAATCACTGGATATAGCCACAGATCATACATAACTAGTGTGACCACTCATGGTCTTACAGGTACCTGTCTTGACGTCCCATAGTCTCACCGTATTATCTGCACTGCCCGATACGATGAACTCTGAATCACTGGATATAGCCACAGCATATACATAACTAGTGTGACCACTCATGGTCTTACAGGTACCTGTCTTGACGTCCCATAGTCTCACCGTATTATCATAACTTCCCGATACGATGAACTCTGAATCACTGGATATAGCCACAGCATATACATGACTAGTGTGACCACTCATGGTCTTACAGGTACCTGTCTTGACGTCCCATAGTCTCACCGTATTATCATAACTTCCCGATACGATGAACTCTGAATCACTGGATATAGCCACAGATCATACATAACTAGTGTGACCACTCATGGTCTTACAGGTACCTGTCTTGACGTCCCATAGTCTCACCGTATTATCTGCACTGCCCGATACGATGAACTCTGAATCACTGGATATAGCCACAGCATATACATAACTAGTGTGACCACTCATGGTCTTACAGGTACCTGTCTTGACGTCCCATAGTCTCACCGTATTATCATAACTTCCCGATACGATGAACTCTGAATCACTGAATATAGCCACAGATGATAAATCACTAGTGAGACCACTCATGGTCTTACAGGTACCTGTCTTGACGTCCCATAGTCTCACCGTATTATCATAACTTCCCGATACGATGAACTCTGAATCACTGGATATAGCCACAGCATATAAATAATGTGTGTGACCACTCATGGTCTTACAGGTACCTGTCTTGACGTCCCATAGTCTCACCGTATTATCATAACTTCCCGATACGATGAACTCTGAATCACTGGATATAGCCACAGCATATACATGACTAGTGTGACCACTCATGGTCTTACAGGTACCTGTCTTGACGTCCCATAGTCTCACCGTCTAATCATAACTTCCCGATACGATGAACTCTGAATCACTGGATATAGCCACAGCATATACATGACTAGTGTGACCACTCATGGTCTTACAGGTACCTGTCTTGACGTCCCATAGTCTCACCGTCTAATCATAACTTCCCGATACGATGAACTCTGAATCACTGGATATAGCCACAGATGATAAATCACTAGTGTGACCACTCATGGTCTTACAGGTACCTGTCTTGACGTCCCATAGTCTCACCGTCTAATCATAACTTCCCGATACGATGAACTCTGAATCACTGGATATAGCCACAGATCATACATAACTAGTGTGACCACTCATGGTCTTACAGGTACCTGTCTTGACGTCCCATAGTCTCACCGTCTAATCATAACTTCCCGATACGATGAACTCTGAATCACTGGATATAGCCACAGCATATAAATAATGTGTGTGACCACTCATGGTCTTACAGGTACCTGTCTTGACGTCCCATAGTCTCACCGTATTATCATAACTTCCCGATACGATGAACTCTGAATCACTGGATATAGCCACAGCATATACATGACTAGTGTGACCACTCATGGTCTTACAGGTACCTGTCTTGACGTCCCATAGTCTCACCGTCTAATCATAACTTCCCGATACGATGAACTCTGAATCACTGGATATAGCCACAGCATATACATGACTAGTGTGACCACTCATGGTCTTACAGGTACCTGTCTTGACGTCCCATAGTCTCACCGTATTATCATAACTTCCCGATACGATGAACTCTGAATCACTGGATATAGCCACAGCATATACATGACTAGTGTGACCACTCATGGTCTTACAGGTACCTGTCTTGACGTCCCATAGTCTCACCGTCTAATCATAACTTCCCGATACGATGAACTCTGAATCACTGGATATAGCCACAGCATATAAATAATGTGTGTGACCACTCATGGTCTTACAGGTACCTGTCTTGACGTCCCATAGTCTCACCGTATTATCATAACTTCCCGATACGATGAACTCTGAATCACTGGATATAGCCACAGCATATACATGACTAGTGTGACCACTCATGGTCTTACAGGTACCTGTCTTGACGTCCCATAGTCTCACCGTATTATCATAACTTCCCGATACGATGAACTCTGAATCACTGGATATAGCCACAGATCATACATAACTAGTGTGACCACTCATGGTCTTACAGGTACCTGTCTTGACGTCCCATAGTCTCACCGTATTATCTGCACTGCCCGATACGATGAACTCTGAATCACTGGATATAGCCACAGCATATACATAACTAGTGTGACCACTCATGGTCTTACAGGTACCTGTCTTGACGTCCCATAGTCTCACCGTATTATCATAACTTCCCGATACGATGAACTCTGAATCACTGGATATAGCCACAGCATATACATGACTAGTGTGACCACTCATGGTCTTACAGGTACCTGTCTTGACGTCCCATAGTCTCACCGTATTATCATAACTTCCCGATACGATGAACTCTGAATCACTGGATATAGCCACAGATCATACATAACTAGTGTGACCACTCATGGTCTTACAGGTACCTGTCTTGACGTCCCATAGTCTCACCGTATTATCTGCACTGCCCGATACGATGAACTCTGAATCACTGGATATAGCCACAGCATATACATAACTAGTGTGACCACTCATGGTCTTACAGGTACCTGTCTTGACGTCCCATAGTCTCACCGTATTATCATAACTTCCCGATACGATGAACTCTGAATCACTGGATATAGCCACAGATCATACATAACTAGTGTGACCACTCATGGTCTTACAGGTACCTGTCTTGACGTCCCATAGTCTCACCGTATTATCTGCACTGCCCGATACGATGAACTCTGAATCACTGGATATAGCCACAGCATATACATAACTAGTGTGACCACTCATGGTCTTACAGGTACCTGTCTTGACGTCCCATAGTCTCACCGTATTATCATAACTTCCCGATACGATGAACTCTGAATCACTGGATATAGCCACAGATAATACATGACTAGTGTGACCACTCATGGTCTTACAGGTACCTGTCTTGACGTCCCATAGTCTCACCGTCTAATCATAACTTCCCGATACGATGAACTCTGAATCACTGGATATAGCCACAGCATATAAATAATGTGTGTGACCACTCATGGTCTTACAGGTACCTGTCTTGACGTCCCATAGTCTCACCGTATTATCATAACTTCCCGATACGATGAACTCTGAATCACTGGATATAGCCACAGCATATACATGACTAGTGTGACCACTCATGGTCTTACAGGTACCTGTCTTGACGTCCCATAGTCTCACCGTATTATCATAACTTCCCGATACGATGAACTCTGAATCACTGGATATAGCCACAGATCATACATAACTAGTGTGACCACTCATGGTCTTACAGGTACCTGTCTTGACGTCCCATAGTCTCACCGTCTAATCATAACTTCCCGATACGATGAACTCTGAATCACTGGATATAGCCACAGCATATACATGACTAGTGTGACCACTCATGGTCTTACAGGTACCTGTCTTGACGTCCCATAGTCTCACCGTCTAATCATAACTTCCCGATACGATGAACTCTGAATCACTGGATATAGCCACAGATAATACATGACTAGTGTGACCACTCATGGTCTTACAGGTACCTGTCTTGACGTCCCATAGTCTCACCGTATTATCATAACTTCCCGATACGATGAACTCTGAATCACTGGATATAGCCACAGATCATACATAACTAGTGTGACCACTCATGGTCTTACAGGTACCTGTCTTGACGTCCCATAGTCTCACCGTCTAATCATAACTTCCCGATACGATGAACTCTGAATCACTGAATATAGCCACAGATGATAAATAATGTGTGTGACCACTCATGGTCTTACAGGTACCTGTCTTGACGTCCCATAGTCTCACCGTATTATCATAACTTCCCGATACGATGAACTCTGAATCACTGGATATAGCCACAGCATATAAATAATGTGTGTGACCACTCATGGTCTTACAGGTACCTGTCTTGACGTCCCATAGTCTCACCGTATTATCATAACTTCCCGATACGATGAACTCTGAATCACTGGATATAGCCACAGATGATAAATCACTAGTGTGACCACTCATGGTCTTACAGGTACCTGTCTTGACGTCCCATAGTCTCACCGTCTAATCATAACTTCCCGATACGATGAACTCTGAATCACTGGATATAGCCACAGCATATACATGACTAGTGTGACCACTCATGGTCTTACAGGTACCTGTCTTGACGTCCCATAGTCTCACCGTCTAATCATAACTTCCCGATACGATGAACTCTGAATCACTGGATATAGTCACAGCATATACATGACTAGTGTGACCACTCATGGTCTTACAGGTACCTGTCTTGACGTCCCATAGTCTCACCGTATTATCATAACTTCCCGATACGATGAACTCTGAATCACTGGATATAGCCACAGATCATACATAACTAGTGTGACCACTCATGGTCTTACAGGTACCTGTCTTGACGTCCCATAGTCTCACCGTCTAATAATAACTTCCCGATACGATGAACTCTGAATCACTGGATATAGCCACAGCATATAAATAATGTGTGTGACCACTCATGGTCTTACAGGTACCTGTCTTGACGTCCCATAGTCTCACCGTATTATCATAACTTCCCGATACGATGAACTCTGAATCACTGGATATAGCCACAGCATATACATGACTAGTGTGACCACTCATGGTCTTACAGGTACCTGTCTTGACGTCCCATAGTCTCACCGTCTAATCATAACTTCCCGATACGATGAACTCTGAATCACTGGATATAGCCACAGCATATACATGACTAGTGTGACCACTCATGGTCTTACAGGTACCTGTCTTGACGTCCCATAGTCTCACCGTATTATCATAACTTCCCGATACGATGAACTCTGAATCACTGGATATAGCCACAGATAATACATGACTAGTGTGACCACTCATGGTCTTACAGGTACCTGTCTTGACGTCCCATAGTCTCACCGTCTAATCATAACTTCCCGATACGATGAACTCTGAATCACTGGATATAGCCACAGCATATAAATAATGTGTGTGACCACTCATGGTCTTACAGGTACCTGTCTTGACGTCCCATAGTCTCACCGTATTATCATAACTTCCCGATACGATGAACTCTGAATCACTGGATATAGCCACAGCATATACATGACTAGTGTGACCACTCATGGTCTTACAGGTACCTGTCTTGACGTCCCATAGTCTCACCGTATTATCATAACTTCCCGATACGATGAACTCTGAATCACTGGATATAGCCACAGATCATACATAACTAGTGTGACCACTCATGGTCTTACAGGTACCTGTCTTGACGTCCCATAGTCTCACCGTATTATCTCCACTGCCCGATACGATGAACTCTGAATCACTGGATATAGCCACAGATGATAAATCACTAGTGTGACCACTCATGGTCTTACAGGTACCTGTCTTGACGTCCCATAGTCTCACCGTATTATCTCCACTGCCCGATACGATGAACTCTGAATCACTGGATATAGCCACAGCATATACATGACTAGTGTGACCACTCATGGTCTTACAGGTACCTGTCTTGACGTCCCATAGTCTCACCGTATTATCATAACTTCCCGATACGATGAACTCTGAATCACTGGATATAGCCACAGATCATACATAACTAGTGTGACCACTCATGGTCTTACAGGTACCTGTCTTGACGTCCCATAGTCTCACCGTATTATCTGCACTGCCCGATACGATGAACTCTGAATCACTGGATATAGCCACAGCATATACATAACTAGTGTGACCACTCATGGTCTTACAGGTACCTGTCTTGACGTCCCATAGTCTCACCGTATTATCATAACTTCCCGATACGATGAACTCTGAATCACTGGATATAGCCACAGATCATACATAACTAGTGTGACCACTCATGGTCTTACAGGTACCTGTCTTGACGTCCCATAGTCTCACCGTATTATCTGCACTGCCCGATACGATGAACTCTGAATCACTGGATATAGCCACAGCATATACATAACAAGTGTGACCACTCATGGTCTTACAGGTACCTGTCTTGACGTCCCATAGTCTCACCGTATTATCATAACTTCCCGATACGATGAACTCTGAATCACTGGATATAGCCACAGCATATAAATAATGTGTGTGACCACTCATGGTCTTACAGGTACCTGTCTTGACGTCCCATAGTCTCACCGTCTAATCATAACTTCCCGATACGATGAACTCTGAATCACTGGATATAGCCACAGATAATACATGACTAGTGAGACCACTCATGGTCTTACAGGTACCTGTCTTGACGTCCCATAGTCTCACCGTATTATCATAACTTCCCGATACGATGAACTCTGAATCACTGGATATAGCCACAGATCATACATAACTAGTGTGACCACTCATGGTCTTACAGGTACCTGTCTTGACGTCCCATAGTCTCACCGTCTAATCATAACTTCCCGATACGATGAACTCTGAATCACTGGATATAGCCACAGCATATAAATAATGTGTGTGACCACTCATGGTCTTACAGGTACCTGTCTTGACGTCCCATAGTCTCACCGTCTAATCATAACTTCCCGATACGATGAACTCTGAATCACTGGATATAGCCACAGCATATAAATAATGTGTGTGACCACTCATGGTCTTACAGGTACCTGTCTTGACGTCCCATAGTCTCACCGTATTATCATAACTTCCCGATACGATGAACTCTGAATCACTGGATATAGCCACAGCATATACATGACTAGTGTGACCACTCATGGTCTTACAGGTACCTGTCTTGACGTCCCATAGTCTCACCGTATTATCTCCACTGCCCGATACGATGAACTCTGAATCACTGGATATAGCCACAGCATATACATGACTAGTGTGACCACTCATGGTCTTACAGGTACCTGTCTTGACGTCCCATAGTCTCACCGTCTAATCATAACTTCCCGATACGATGAACTCTGAATCACTGGATATAGTCACAGCATATACATGACTAGTGTGACCACTCATGGTCTTACAGGTACCTGTCTTGACGTCCCATAGTCTCACCGTATTATCATAACTTCCCGATACGATGAACTCTGAATCACTGGATATAGCCACAGATCATACATAACTAGTGTGACCACTCATGGTCTTACAGGTACCTGTCTTGACGTCCCATAGTCTCACCGTCTAATCATAACTTCCCGATACGATGAACTCTGAATCACTGGATATAGCCACAGCATATAAATAATGTGTGTGACCACTCATGGTCTTACAGGTACCTGTCTTGACGTCCCATAGTCTCACCGTATTATCATAACTTCCCGATACGATGAACTCTGAATCACTGGATATAGCCACAGCATATACATGACTAGTGTGACCACTCATGGTCTTACAGGTACCTGTCTTGACGTCCCATAGTCTCACCGTCTAATCATAACTTCCCGATACGATGAACTCTGAATCACTGGATATAGCCACAGCATATACATGACTAGTGTGACCACTCATGGTCTTACAGGTACCTGTCTTGACGTCCCATAGTCTCACCGTATTATCATAACTTCCCGATACGATGAACTCTGAATCACTGGATATAGCCACAGATAATACATGACTAGTGTGACCACTCATGGTCTTACAGGTACCTGTCTTGACGTCCCATAGTCTCACCGTCTAATCATAACTTCCCGATACGATGAACTCTGAATCACTGGATATAGCCACAGCATATAAATAATGTGTGTGACCACTCATGGTCTTACAGGTACCTGTCTTGACGTCCCATAGTCTCACCGTATTATCATAACTTCCCGATACGATGAACTCTGAATCACTGGATATAGCCACAGCATATACATGACTAGTGTGACCACTCATGGTCTTACAGGTACCTGTCTTGACGTCCCATAGTCTCACCGTATTATCATAACTTCCCGATACGATGAACTCTGAATCACTGGATATAGCCACAGATCATACATAACTAGTGTGACCACTCATGGTCTTACAGGTACCTGTCTTGACGTCCCATAGTCTCACCGTATTATCTGCACTGCCCGATACGATGAACTCTGAATCACTGGATATAGCCACAGCATATACATAACTAGTGTGACCACTCATGGTCTTACAGGTACCTGTCTTGACGTCCCATAGTCTCACCGTATTATCATAACTTCCCGATACGATGAACTCTGAATCACTGGATATAGCCACAGCATATACATGACTAGTGTGACCACTCATGGTCTTACAGGTACCTGTCTTGACGTCCCATAGTCTCACCGTATTATCATAACTTCCCGATACGATGAACTCTGAATCACTGGATATAGCCACAGATCATACATAACTAGTGTGACCACTCATGGTCTTACAGGTACCTGTCTTGACGTCCCATAGTCTCACCGTATTATCTGCACTGCCCGATACGATGAACTCTGAATCACTGGATATAGCCACAGCATATACATAACTAGTGTGACCACTCATGGTCTTACAGGTACCTGTCTTGACGTCCCATAGTCTCACCGTATTATCATAACTTCCCGATACGATGAACTCTGAATCACTGGATATAGCCACAGATCATACATAACTAGTGTGACCACTCATGGTCTTACAGGTACCTGTCTTGACGTCCCATAGTCTCACCGTATTATCTGCACTGCCCGATACGATGAACTCTGAATCACTGGATATAGCCACAGCATATAAATAATGTGTGTGACCACTCATGGTCTTACAGGTACCTGTCTTGACGTCCCATAGTCTCACCGTATTATCATAACTTCCCGATACGATGAACTCTGAATCACTGGATATAGCCACAGCATATAAATAATGTGTGTGACCACTCATGGTCTTACAGGTACCTGTCTTGACGTCCCATAGTCTCACCGTATTATCATAACTTCCCGATACGATGAACTCTGAATCACTGGATATAGCCACAGCATATACATGACTAGTGTGACCACTCATGGTCTTACAGGTACCTGTCTTGACGTCCCATAGTCTCACCGTATTATCATAACTTCCCGATACGATGAACTCTGAATCACTGGATATAGTCACAGCATATACATGACTAGTGTGACCACTCATGGTCTTACAGGTACCTGTCTTGACGTCCCATAGTCTCACCGTCTAATCATAACTTCCCGATACGATGAACTCTGAATCACTGGATATAGTCACAGCATATACATGACTAGTGTGACCACTCATGGTCTTACAGGTACCTGTCTTGACGTCCCATAGTCTCACCGTATTATCATAACTTCCCGATACGATGAACTCTGAATCACTGGATATAGCCACAGCATATAAATAATGTGTGTGACCACTCATGGTCTTACAGGTACCTGTCTTGACGTCCCATAGTCTCACCGTATTATCATAACTTCCCGATACGATGAACTCTGAATCACTGGATATAGCCACAGCATATACATGACTAGTGTGACCACTCATGGTCTTACAGGTACCTGTCTTGACGTCCCATAGTCTCACCGTATTATCATAACTTCCCGATACGATGAACTCTGAATCACTGGATATAGCCACAGATCATACATAACTAGTGTGACCACTCATGGTCTTACAGGTACCTGTCTTGACGTCCCATAGTCTCACCGTCTAATCATAACTTCCCGATACGATGAACTCTGAATCACTGGATATAGCCACAGCATATAAATAATGTGTGTGACCACTCATGGTCTTACAGGTACCTGTCTTGACGTCCCATAGTCTCACCGTATTATCATAACTTCCCGATACGATGAACTCTGAATCACTGGATATAGCCACAGCATATACATGACTAGTGTGACCACTCATGGTCTTACAGGTACCTGTCTTGACGTCCCATAGTCTCACCGTCTAATCATAACTTCCCGATACGATGAACTCTGAATCACTGGATATAGCCACAGCATATACATGACTAGTGTGACCACTCATGGTCTTACAGGTACCTGTCTTGACGTCCCATAGTCTCACCGTATTATCATAACTTCCCGATACGATGAACTCTGAATCACTGAATATAGCCACAGCATATACACAACTAGTGTGACCACTCATGGTCTTACAGGTACCTGTCTTGACGTCCCATAGTCTCACCGTATTATCATAACTTCCCGATACGATGAACTCTGAATCACTGGATATAGCCACAGATCATACATAACTAGTGTGACCACTCATGGTCTTACAGGTACCTGTCTTGACGTCCCATAGTCTCACCGTATTATCATAACTTCCCGATACGATGAACTCTGAATCACTGGATATAGCCACAGCATATACATGACTAGTGTGACCACTCATGGTCTTACAGGTACCTGTCTTGACGTCCCATAGTCTCACCGTATTATCATAACTTCCCGATACGATGAACTCTGAATCACTGGATATAGCCACAGATCATACATAACTAGTGTGACCACTCATGGTCTTACAGGTACCTGTCTTGACGTCCCATAGTCTCACCGTCTAATCATAACTTCCCGATACGATGAACTCTGAATCACTGGATATAGTCACAGCATATACATGACTAGTGTGACCACTCATGGTCTTACAGGTACCTGTCTTGACGTCCCATAGTCTCACCGTATTATCATAACTTCCCGATACGATGAACTCTGAATCACTGGATATAGCCACAGCATATACATGACTAGTGTGACCACTCATGGTCTTACAGGTACCTGTCTTGACGTCCCATAGTCTCACCGTCTAATCATAACTTCCCGATACGATGAACTCTGAATCACTGGATATAGCCACAGATAATACATAACTAGTGTGACCACTCATGGTCTTACAGGTACCTGTCTTGACGTCCCATAGTCTCACCGTATTATCATAACTTCCCGATACGATGAACTCTGAATCACTGGATATAGCCACAGCATATACATGACTAGTGTGACCACTCATGGTCTTACAGGTACCTGTCTTGACGTCCCATAGTCTCACCGTATTATCATAACTTCCCGATACGATGAACTCTGAATCACTGGATATAGTCACAGCATATACATGACTAGTGTGACCACTCATGGTCTTACAGGTACCTGTCTTGACGTCCCATAGTCTCACCGTATTATCATAACTTCCCGATACGATGAACTCTGAATCACTGGATATAGCCACAGATCATACATAACTAGTGTGACCACTCATGGTCTTACAGGTACCTGTCTTGACGTCCCATAGTCTCACCGTCTAATCATAACTTCCCGATACGATGAACTCTGAATCACTGGATATAGTCACAGCATATACATGACTAGTGTGACCACTCATGGTCTTACAGGTACCTGTCTTGACGTCCCATAGTCTCACCGTATTATCATAACTTCCCGATACGATGAACTCTGAATCACTGGATATAGCCACAGATGATAAATCACTAGTGAGACCACTCATGGTCTTACAGGTACCTGTCTTGACGTCCCATAGTCTCACCGTATTATCATAACTTCCCGATACGATGAACTCTGAATCACTGGATATAGCCACAGCATATACATGACTAGTGTGACCACTCATGGTCTTACAGGTACCTGTCTTGACGTCCCATAGTCTCACCGTCTAATCATAACTTCCCGATACGATGAACTCTGAATCACTGGATATAGCCACAGATCATACATAACTAGTGTGACCACTCATGGTCTTACAGGTACCTGTCTTGACGTCCCATAGTCTCACCGTCTAATCATAACTTCCCGATACGATGAACTCTGAATCACTGGATATAGCCACAGCATATAAATAATGTGTGTGACCACTCATGGTCTTACAGGTACCTGTCTTGACGTCCCATAGTCTCACCGTATTATCATAACTTCCCGATACGATGAACTCTGAATCACTGGATATAGCCACAGCATATACATAACTAGTGTGACCACTCATGGTCTTACAGGTACCTGTCTTGACGTCCCATAGTCTCACCGTCTAATCATAACTTCCCGATACGATGAACTCTGAATCACTGGATATAGCCACAGCATATACATGACTAGTGTGACCACTCATGGTCTTACAGGTACCTGTCTTGACGTCCCATAGTCTCACCGTATTATCATAACTTCCCGATACGATGAACTCTGAATCACTGGATATAGCCACAGATGATAAATCACTAGTGAGACCACTCATGGTCTTACAGGTACCTGTCTTGACGTCCCATAGTCTCACCGTATTATCATAACTTCCCGATACGATGAACTCTGAATCACTGGATATAGTCACAGCATATACATGACTAGTGTGACCACTCATGGTCTTACAGGTACCTGTCTTGACGTCCCATAGTCTCACCGTATTATCATAACTTCCCGATACGATGAACTCTGAATCACTGGATATAGCCACAGCATATACATGACTAGTGTGACCACTCATGGTCTTACAGGTACCTGTCTTGACGTCCCATAGTCTCACCGTCTAATCATAACTTCCCGATACGATGAACTCTGAATCACTGAATATAGCCACAGCATATACATGACTAGTGTGACCACTCATGGTCTTACAGGTACCTGCCTTGACGTCCCATAGTCTCACCGTATTATCATAACTTCCCGATACGATGAACTCTGAATCACTGGATATAGCCACAGCATATACATGACTAGTGTGACCACTCATGGTCTTACAGGTACCTGTCTTGACGTCCCATAGTCTCACCGTATTATCATAACTTCCCGATACGATGAACTCTGAATCACTGGATATAGCCACAGATCATACATAACTAGTGTGACCACTCATGGTCTTACAGGTACCTGTCTTGACGTCCCATAGTCTCACCGTCTAATCATAACTTCCCGATACGATGAACTCTGAATCACTGGATATAGTCACAGCATATACATGACTAGTGTGACCACTCATGGTCTTACAGGTACCTGTCTTGACGTCCCATAGTCTCACCGTATTATCATAACTTCCCGATACGATGAACTCTGAATCACTGGATATAGTCACAGCATATACATGACTAGTGTGACCACTCATGGTCTTACAGGTACCTGTCTTGACGTCCCATAGTCTCACCGTATTATCATAACTTCCCGATACGATGAACTCTGAATCACTGGATATAGCCACAGCATATACATGACTAGTGTGACCACTCATGGTCTTACAGGTACCTGTCTTGACGTCCCATAGTCTCACCGTATTATCTGCACTGCCCGATACGATGAACTCTGAATCACTGGATATAGCCACAGCATATACATAACTAGTGTGACCACTCATGGTCTTACAGGTACCTGTCTTGACGTCCCATAGTCTCACCGTCTAATCATAACTTCCCGATACGATGAACTCTGAATCACTGAATATAGCCACAGCATATACATAACTAGTGTGACCACTCATGGTCTTACAGGTACCTGTCTTGACGTCCCATAGTCTCACCGTCTAATCATAACTTCCCGATACGATGAACTCTGAATCACTGAATATAGCCACAGCATATACATGACTAGTGTGACCACTCATGGTCTTACAGGTACCTGTCTTGACGTCCCATAGTCTCACCGTATTATCATAACTTCCCGATACGATGAACTCTGAATCACTGGATATAGTCACAGCATATACATGACTAGTGTAACACTCATGGTCTTACAGGTACCTGTCTTGACGTCCCATAGTCTCACCGTATTATCATAACTTCCCGATACGATGAACTCTGAATCACTGGATATAGCCACAGCATATACATGACTAGTGTGACCACTCATGGTCTTACAGGTACCTGTCTTGACGTCCCATAGTCTCACCGTCTAATCATAACTTCCCGATACGATGAACTCTGAATCACTGGATATAGCCACAGCATATAAATAATGTGTGTGACCACTCATGGTCTTACAGGTACCTGTCTTGACGTCACATAGTCTCACCGTATTATCTGCACTGCCCGATACGATGAACTCTGAATCACTGGATATAGCCACAGCATATACATGACTAGTGTGACCACTCATGGTCTTACAGGTACCTGTCTTGACGTCCCATAGTCTCACCGTATTATCATAACTTCCCGATACGATGAACTCTGAATCACTGGATATAGCCACAGCATATACATGACTAGTGTGACCACTCATGGTCTTACAGGTACCTGTCTTGACGTCCCATAGTCTCACCGTCTAATCATAACTTCCCGATACGATGAACTCTGAATCACTGGATATAGCCACAGCATATAAATAATGTGTGTGACCACTCATGGTCTTACAGGTACCTGTCTTGACGTCCCATAGTCTCACCGTCTAATCATAACTTCCCGATACGATGAACTCTGAATCACTGGATATAGCCACAGCATATAAATAATGTGTGTGACCACTCATGGTCTTACAGGTACCTGTCTTGACGTCACATAGTCTCACCGTATTATCTGCACTGCCCGATACGATGAACTCTGAATCACTGGATATAGCCACAGCATATACATGACTAGTGTGACCACTCATGGTCTTACAGGTACCTGTCTTGACGTCCCATAGTCTCACCGTATTATCATAACTTCCCGATACGATGAACTCTGAATCACTGGATATAGCCACAGCATATACATGACTAGTGTGACCACTCATGGTCTTACAGGTACCTGTCTTGACGTCCCATAGTCTCACCGTCTAATCATAACTTCCCGATACGATGAACTCTGAATCACTGGATATAGCCACAGCATATAAATAATGTGTGTGACCACTCATGGTCTTACAGGTACCTGTCTTGACGTCCCATAGTCTCACCGTATTATCATAACTTCCCGATACGATGAACTCTGAATCACTGAATATAGCCACAGCATATACATGACTAGTGTGACCACTCATGGTCTTACAGGTACCTGTCTTGACGTCCCATAGTCTCACCGTATTATCATAACTTCCCGATACGATGAACTCTGAATCACTGGATATAGCCACAGCATATACATGACTAGTGTGACCACTCATGGTCTTACAGGTACCTGTCTTGACGTCCCATAGTCTCACCGTCTAATCATAACTTCCCGATACGATGAACTCTGAATCACTGAATATAGCCACAGCATATACATGACTAGTGTGACCACTCATGGTCTTACAGGTACCTGTCTTGACGTCCCATAGTCTCACCGTATTATCATAACTTCCCGATACGATGAACTCTGAATCACTGGATATAGCCACAGCATATACATGACTAGTGTAACACTCATGGTCTTACAGGTACCTGTCTTGACGTCCCATAGTCTCACCGTATTATCATAACTTCCCGATACGATGAACTCTGAATCACTGGATATAGCCACAGCATATACATGACTAGTGTGACCACTCATGGTCTTACAGGTACCTGTCTTGACGTCCCATAGTCTCACCGTATTATCATAACTTCCCGATACGATGAACTCTGAATCACTGGATATAGTCACAGCATATACATGACTAGTGTGACCACTCATGGTCTTACAGGTACCTGTCTTGACGTCCCATAGTCTCAACCGTATTATCATAACTTCCCGATACGATGAACTCTGAATCACTGGATATAGTCACAGCATATACATGACTAGTGTGACCACTCATGGTCTTACAGGTACCTGTCTTGACGTCCATAGTCTCACCGTCTAATCATAACTTCCCGATACGATGAACTCTGAATCACTGGATATAGTCACAGCATATACATGACTAGTGTGACCACTCATGGTCTTACAGGTACCTGTCTTGACGTCCCATAGTCTCACCGTATTATCATAACTTCCCGATACGATGAACTCTGAATCACTGGATATAGCCACAGCATATACATGACTAGTGTGACCACTCATGGTCTTACAGGTACCTGTCTTGACGTCCCATAGTCTCACCGTATTATCATAACTTCCCGATACGATGAACTCTGAATCACTGGATATAGCCACAGCATATACATGACTAGTGTGACCACTCATGGTCTTACAGGTACCTGTCTTGACGTCCCATAGTCTCACCGTATTATCATAACTTCCCGATACGATGAACTCTGAATCACTGGATATAGCCACAGATCATACATAACTAGTGTGACCACTCATGGTCTTACAGGTACCTGTCTTGACGTCCCATAGTCTCACCGTATTATCATAACTTCCCGATACGATGAACTCTGAATCACTGGATATAGCCACAGCATATACATGACTAGTGTGACCACTCATGGTCTTACAGGTACCTGTCTTGACGTCCCATAGTCTCACCGTATTATCATAACTTCCCGATACGATGAACTCTGAATCACTGGATATAGCCACAGCATATACATGACTAGTGTGACCACTCATGGTCTTACAGGTACCTGTCTTGACGTCCCATAGTCTCACCGTATTATCATAACTTCCCGATACGATGAACTCTGAATCACTGGATATAGCCACAGCATATACATGACTAGTGTGACCACTCATGGTCTTACAGGTACCTGTCTTGACGTCCCATAGTCTCACCGTATTATCTGCACTGCCCGATACGATGAACTCTGAATCACTGGATATAGTCACAGCATATACATAACTAGTGTGACCACTCATGGTCTTACAGGTACCTGTCTTGACGTCCCATAGTCTCACCGTCTAATCATAACTTCCCGATACGATGAACTCTGAATCACTGAATATAGCCACAGCATATACATGACTAGTGTGACCACTCATGGTCTTACAGGTACCTGTCTTGACGTCCCATAGTCTCACCGTATTATCATAACTTCCCGATACGATGAACTCTGAATCACTGGATATAGCCACAGCATATACATGACTAGTGTGACCACTCATGGTCTTACAGGTACCTGTCTTGACGTCCCATAGTCTCACCGTATTATCATAACTTCCCGATACGATGAACTCTGAATCACTGGATATAGCCACAGATCATACATAACTAGTGTGACCACTCATGGTCTTACAGGTACCTGTCTTGACGTCCCATAGTCTCACCGTCTAATCATAACTTCCCGATACGATGAACTCTGAATCACTGGATATAGTCACAGCATATACATGACTAGTGTGACCACTCATGGTCTTACAGGTACCTGTCTTGACGTCCCATAGTCTCACCGTATTATCATAACTTCCCGATACGATGAACTCTGAATCACTGGATATAGCCACAGCATATACATGACTAGTGTGACCACTCATGGTCTTACAGGTACCTGTCTTGACGTCCCATAGTCTCACCGTATTATCATAACTTCCCGATACGATGAACTCTGAATCACTGAATATAGCCACAGCATATACATGACTAGTGTGACCACTCATGGTCTTACAGGTACCTGTCTTGACGTCCCATAGTCTCACCGTCTAATCATAACTTCCCGATACGATGAACTCTGAATCACTGGATATAGTCACAGCATATACATGACTAGTGTGACCACTCATGGTCTTACAGGTACCTGTCTTGACGTCCCATAGTCTCACCGTCTAATCATAACTTCCCGATACGATGAACTCTGAATCACTGGATATAGCCACAGCATATACATGACTAGTGTGACCACTCATGGTCTTACAGGTACCTGTCTTGACGTCCCATAGTCTCACCGTATTATCATAACTTCCCGATACGATGAACTCTGAATCACTGGATATAGCCACAGATGATAAATCACTAGTGAGACCACTCATGGTCTTACAGGTACCTGTCTTGACGTCCCATAGTCTCACCGTATTATCATAACTTCCCGATACGATGAACTCTGAATCACTGGATATAGCCACAGCATATACATGACTAGTGTGACCACTCATGGTCTTACAGGTACCTGTCTTGACGTCCCATAGTCTCACCGTATTATCTGCACTGCCCGATACGATGAACTCTGAATCACTGGATATAGCCACAGCATATACATAACTAGTGTGACCACTCATGGTCTTACAGGTACCTGTCTTGACGTCCCATAGTCTCACCGTATTATCTGCACTGCCCGATACGATGAACTCTGAATCACTGGATATAGCCACAGCATATACATAACTAGTGTGACCACTCATGGTCTTACAGGTACCTGTCTTGACGTCCCATAGTCTCACCGTCTAATCATAACTTCCCGATACGATGAACTCTGAATCACTGAATATAGCCACAGCATATACATGACTAGTGTGACCACTCATGGTCTTACAGGTACCTGTCTTGACGTCCCATAGTCTCACCGTATTATCATAACTTCCCGATACGATGAACTCTGAATCACTGGATATAGCCACAGCATATACATGACTAGTGTGACCACTCATGGTCTTACAGGTACCTGTCTTGACGTCCCATAGTCTCACCGTATTATCATAACTTCCCGATACGATGAACTCTGAATCACTGGATATAGCCACAGATATACATAACTAGTGTGACCACTCATGTCTTACAGGTACCTGTCTTGACGTCCCCATAGTCTCACCGTCTAATCATAACTTCCCGATACGATGAACTCTGAATCACTGGATATAGTCACAGCATATACATGACTAGTGTGACCACTCATGGTCTTACAGGTACCTGTCTTGACGTCCCATAGTCTCACCGTATTATCATAACTTCCCGATACGATGAACTCTGAATCACTGGATATAGCCACAGCATATACATGACTAGTGTGACCACTCATGGTCTTACAGGTACCTGTCTTGACGTCCCATAGTCTCACCGTATTATCATAACTTCCCGATACGATGAACTCTGAATCACTGAATATAGCCACAGCATATACATGACTAGTGTGACCACTCATGGTCTTACAGGTACCTGTCTTGACGTCCCATAGTCTCACCGTCTAATCATAACTTCCCGATACGATGAACTCTGAATCACTGGATATAGTCACAGCATATACATGACTAGTGTGACCACTCATGGTCTTACAGGTACCTGTCTTGACGTCCCATAGTCTCACCGTCTAATCATAACTTCCCGATACGATGAACTCTGAATCACTGGATATAGCCACAGCATATACATGACTAGTGTGACCACTCATGGTCTTACAGGTACCTGTCTTGACGTCCCATAGTCTCACCGTATTATCATAACTTCCCGATACGATGAACTCTGAATCACTGGATATAGCCACAGATGATAAATCACTAGTGAGACCACTCATGGTCTTACAGGTACCTGTCTTGACGTCCCATAGTCTCACCGTATTATCATAACTTCCCGATACGATGAACTCTGAATCACTGGATATAGCCACAGCATATACATGACTAGTGTGACCACTCATGGTCTTACAGGTACCTGTCTTGACGTCCCATAGTCTCACCGTATTATCTGCACTGCCCGATACGATGAACTCTGAATCACTGGATATAGCCACAGCATATACATAACTAGTGTGACCACTCATGGTCTTACAGGTACCTGTCTTGACGTCCCATAGTCTCACCGTCTAATCATAACTTCCCGATACGATGAACTCTGAATCACTGGATATAGCCACAGCATATACATAACTAGTGTGACCACTCATGGTCTTACAGGTACCTGTCTTGACGTCCCATAGTCTCACCGTCTAATCATAACTTCCCGATACGATGAACTCTGAATCACTGAATATAGCCACAGCATATACATGACTAGTGTGACCACTCATGGTCTTACAGGTACCTGTCTTGACGTCCCATAGTCTCACCGTATTATCATAACTTCCCGATACGATGAACTCTGAATCACTGGATATAGCCACAGCATATACATGACTAGTGTGACCACTCATGGTCTTACAGGTACCTGTCTTGACGTCCCATAGTCTCACCGTATTATCATAACTTCCCGATACGATGAACTCTGAATCACTGGATATAGCCACAGATCATACATAACTAGTGTGACCACTCATGGTCTTACAGGTACCTGTCTTGACGTCCCATAGTCTCACCGTCTAATCATAACTTCCCGATACGATGAACTCTGAATCACTGGATATAGTCACAGCATATACATGACTAGTGTGACCACTCATGGTCTTACAGGTACCTGTCTTGACGTCCCATAGTCTCACCGTATTATCATAACTTCCCGATACGATGAACTCTGAATCACTGGATATAGCCACAGCATATACATGACTAGTGTGACCACTCATGGTCTTACAGGTACCTGTCTTGACGTCCCATAGTCTCACCGTATTATCATAACTTCCCGATACGATGAACTCTGAATCACTGATATAGCCACAGCATATACATGACTAGTGTGACCACTCATGGTCTTACAGGTACCTGTCTTGACGTCCCATAGTCTCACCGTATTATCATAACTTCCCGATACGATGAACTCTGAATCACTGAATATAGCCACAGCATATACATGACTAGTGTGACCACTCATGGTCTTACAGGTACCTGTCTTGACGTCCCATAGTCTCACCGTCTAATCATAACTTCCCGATACGATGAACTCTGAATCACTGGATATAGTCACAGCATATACATGACTAGTGTGACCACTCATGGTCTTACAGGTACCTGTCTTGACGTCCCATAGTCTCACCGTCTAATCATAACTTCCCGATACGATGAACTCTGAATCACTGGATATAGCCACAGCATATACATGACTAGTGTGACCACTCATGGTCTTACAGGTACCTGTCTTGACGTCCCATAGTCTCACCGTATTATCATAACTTCCCGATACGATGAACTCTGAATCACTGAATATAGCCACAGCATATACATGACTAGTGTGACCACTCATGGTCTTACAGGTACCTGTCTTGACGTCCCATAGTCTCACCGTCTAATCATAACTTCCCGATACGATGAACTCTGAATCACTGGATATAGTCACAGCATATACATGACTAGTGTGACCACTCATGGTCTTACAGGTACCTGTCTTGACGTCCCATAGTCTCACCGTATTATCATAACTTCCCGATACGATGAACTCTGAATCACTGGATATAGTCACAGCATATACATGACTAGTGTGACCACTCATGGTCTTACAGGTACCTGTCTTGACGTCCCATAGTCTCACCGTATTATCATAACTTCCCGATACGATGAACTCTGAATCACTGGATATAGTCACAGCATATACATGACTAGTGTGACCACTCATGGTCTTACAGGTACCCTGTCTTGACGTCCCATAGTCTCACCGTATTATCATAACTTCCCGATACGATGAACTCTGAATCACTGGATATAGCCACAGCATATACATGACTAGTGTGACCACTCATGGGCTTACAGGTACCTGTCTTGACGTCCCATAGTCTCACCGTCTAATCATAACTTCCCGATACGATGAACTCTGAATCACTGGATATAGCCACAGCATATACATAACTAGTGTGACCACTCATGGTCTTACAGGTACCTGTCTTGACGTCCCATAGTCTCACCGTATTATCATAACTTCCCGATACGATGAACTCTGAATCACTGAATATAGCCACAGCATATACATGAACTAGTGTGACCACTCATGGTCTTACAGGTACCTGTCTTGACGTCCCATAGTCTCACCGTCTAATCATAACTTCCCGATACGATGAACTCTGAATCACTGGATATAGTCACAGCATATACATGACTAGTGTGACCACTCATGGTCTTACAGGTACCTGTCTTGACGTCCCATAGTCTCACCGTATTATCATAACTTCCCGATACGATGAACTCTGAATCACTGGATATAGCCACAGCATATACATGACTAGTGTGACCACTCATGGTCTTACAGGTACCTGTCTTGACGTCCCATAGTCTCACCGTATTATCATAACTTCCCGATACGATGAACTCTGAATCACTGGATATAGTCACAGCATATACATGACTAGTGTGACCACTCATGGTCTTACAGGTACCTGTCTTGACGTCCCATAGTCTCACCGTATTATCATACTTCCCGATACGATGAACTCTGAATCACTGGATATAGCCACAGATCATACATAACTAGTGTGACCACTCATGGTCTTACAGGTACCTGTCTTGACGTCCCATAGTCTCACCGTCTAATCATAACTTCCCGATACGATGAACTCTGAATCACTGGATATAGTCACAGCATATACATGACTAGTGTGACCACTCATGGTCTTACAGGTACCTGTCTTGACGTCCCATAGTCTCACCGTATTATCTGCACTGCCCGATACGATGAACTCTGAATCACTGGATATAGCCACAGCATATACATAACTAGTGTGACCACTCATGGTCTTACAGGTACCTGTCTTGACGTCCCATAGTCTCACCGTATTATCATAACTTCCCGATACGATGAACTCTGAATCACTGAATATAGCCACAGCATATACATGACTAGTGTGACCACTCATGGTCTTACAGGTACCTGTCTTGACGTCCCATAGTCTCACCGTCTAATCATAACTTCCCGATACGATGAACTCTGAATCACTGGATATAGTCACAGCATATACATGACTAGTGTGACCACTCATGGTCTTACAGGTACCTGTCTTGACGTCCCATAGTCTCACCGTCTAATCATAACTTCCCGATACGATGAACTCTGAATCACTGGATATAGTCACAGCATATACATGACTAGTGTGACCACTCATGGTCTTACAGGTACCTGTCTTGACGTCCCATAGTCTCACCGTATTATCATAACTTCCCGATACGATGAACTCTGAATCACTGAATATAGCCACAGCATATACATGACTAGTGTGACCACTCATGGTCTTACAGGTACCTGTCTTGACGTCCCATAGTCTCACCGTCTAATCATAACTTCCCGATACGATGAACTCTGAATCACTGGATATAGTCACAGCATATACATGACTAGTGTGACCACTCATGGTCTTACAGGTACCTGTCTTGACGTCCCATAGTCTCACCGTATTATCATAACTTCCCGATACGATGAACTCTGAATCACTGGATATAGTCACAGCATATACATGACTAGTGTGACCACTCATGGTCTTACAGGTACCTGTCTTGACGTCCCATAGTCTCACCGTATTATCATAACTTCCCGATACGATGAACTCTGAATCACTGGATATAGCCACAGCATATACATGACTAGTGTGACCACTCATGGTCTTACAGGTACCTGTCTTGACGTCCCATAGTCTCACCGTCTAATCATAACTTCCCGATACGATGAACTCTGAATCACTGGATATAGCCACAGCATATACATAACTAGTGTGACCACTCATGGTCTTACAGGTACCTGTCTTGACGTCCCATAGTCTCACCGTATTATCATAACTTCCCGATACGATGAACTCTGAATCACTGAATATAGCCACAGCATATACATGACTAGTGTGACCACTCATGGTCTTACAGGTACCTGTCTTGACGTCCCATAGTCTCACCGTATTATCATAACTTCCCGATACGATGAACTCTGAATCACTGGATATAGCCACAGCATATACATGACTAGTGTGACCACTCATGGTCTTACAGGTACCTGTCTTGACGTCCCATAGTCTCACCGTCTAATCATAACTTCCCGATACGATGAACTCTGAATCACTGGATATAGCCACAGCATATACATAACTAGTGTGACCACTCATGGTCTTACAGGTACCTGTCTTGACGTCCCATAGTCTCACCGTATTATCATAACTTCCCGATACGATGAACTCTGAATCACTGAATATAGCCACAGCATATACATGACTAGTGTGACCACTCATGGTCTTACAGGTACCTGTCTTGACGTCCCATAGTCTCACCGTCTAATCATAACTTCCCGATACGATGAACTCTGAATCACTGGATATAGTCACAGCATATACATGACTAGTGTGACCACTCATGGTCTTACAGGTACCTGTCTTGACGTCCCATAGTCTCACCGTATTATCATAACTTCCCGATACGATGAACTCTGAATCACTGAATATAGCCACAGCATATACATGACTAGTGTGACCACTCATGGTCTTACAGGTACCTGTCTTGACGTCCCATAGTCTCACCGTATTATCATAACTTCCCGATACGATGAACTCTGAATCACTGGATATAGCCACAGCATATACATGACTAGTGTGACCACTCATGGTCTTACAGGTACCTGTCTTGACGTCCCATAGTCTCACCGTATTATCTGCACTGCCCGATACGATGAACTCTGAATCACTGGATATAGCCACAGCATATACATAACTAGTGTGACCACTCATGGTCTTACAGGTACCTGTCTTGACGTCCCATAGTCTCACCGTCTAATCATAACTTCCCGATACGATGAACTCTGAATCACTGGATATAGTCACAGCATATACATGACTAGTGTGACCACTCATGGTCTTACAGGTACCTGTCTTGACGTCCCATAGTCTCACCGTATTATCTGCACTGCCCGATACGATGAACTCTGAATCACTGGATATAGCCACAGATCATACAGAACTAGTGTGACCACTCATGGTCTTACAGGTACCTGTCTTGACGTCCCATAGTCTCACCGTCTAATCATAACTTCCCGATACGATGAACTCTGAATCACTGGATATAGCCACAGGTGATAAATCACTAGTGTGACCACTCATGGTCTTACAGGTACCTGTCTTGACGTCCCATAGTCTCACCGTCTAATCATAACTTCCCGATACGATGAACTCTGAATCACTGGATATAGCCACAGCATATACAGAACTAGTGTGACCACTCATGGTCTTACAGGTACCTGTCTTGACGTCCCATAGTCTCACCGTCTAATCATAACTTCCCGATACGATGAACTCTGAATCACTGGATATAGCCACAGCATATACATGACTAGTGTGACCACTCATGGTCTTACAGGTACCTGTCTTGACGTCCCATAGTCTCACCGTATTATCATAACTTCCCGATACGATGAACTCTGAATCACTGGATATAGCCACAGATGATAAATCACTAGTGAGACCACTCATGGTCTTACAGGTACCTGTCTTGACGTCCCATAGTCTCACCGTATTATCATAACTTCCCGATACGATGAACTCTGAATCACTGGATATAGCCACAGCATATACATGACTAGTGTGACCACTCATGGTCTTACAGGTACCTGTCTTGACGTCCCATAGTCTCACCGTATTATCATAACTTCCCGATACGATGAACTCTGAAT